>CP126899.1:11610000-11772500 GCA_030440675.1 Furcifer pardalis | reverse complement strand
AAACGGAACCTGAAATGTGCCCTTACATGGTGGCAGTGGTGGGATCCAAAAGTCCGGAGACTGTTATGTTACAACTCTTGAAAAAAGCAAAACTCTCTGGAAAAGACAACAATGGAGAGAAAGGCAGAAAGCAGCAGAAGAAGAGGATGTTCATATGTGGGATGTACTGACTCACTAAAGCAGTGCTTCCCAACTTTTGGTTTTCGGACTTCAGTTCCCAGAAGCCTAAGTTAATTTCCTAAAGCACTGATCAGCCAATGGATTGACTTAGGCTTCTGGGAATTGAAGTCCCCCTGTGGGGCCTGTGCCCCACTTTGGGAACCACTACCCTAAAGAAAGCCACAGGCTATAACTTGCAGGAGATGAGCAGAGATGCTAAGGGCAGGACATTTTGGAGATCATTCATGAGTTCACATAAATCAGAGACATGTAAGAACAACTCTCTTTTTTCCTTCTCTGGGGCAGTTTTGAGGGGATTTTAATAAGATTTTAATTTAGGGGTGTAAAAATAAACAATTGAGGTGAATCTCACCATCCGTTGGGGTGGACTCTGTCGAAGTTCTTGTACCCGGATTTTCAGCTAGAAGTGGATGGGACAGAAAGGAATAGCGGGAAAGCAGATCAGAAAGAAATCCATCAGGTGAAAAGATTCAGTGGCTTTTTAGAAATAAAACTTGTAGCAACTCCAATTTTCCTCATGTAGCCAGTCAGGTTTTATAAGCAGGGCTGAGCATCTCCCGTAAATACCTCGAGTGACAATTGCATTTGCAACCAGATTTGGGATCCAGTATAGCCTCGCCAGCGGATCACAACAAACAGCCCTGGTGGCGCAGGGGTTAAATTGCTGCACTGCAGCCAGAAGATTGAGAGTTCTATCCTGATGGGACCCAAGGTTGACTCAGCTTTTAATATCCTACCAAGGTTGGTAAAATGAGTCCCCAGCATGTTGGGGCAAAATGCTAATTAACATGTGGACCACCCAGAGAGCACACTAAGGGGTGATATATAAGTCTAATTGCTATTGCTATTTAGTCTTTAGTAGCAGGAGTCCACGCAAAAGCTCCATGAAGCCTCGAGGAAAGTGCTATTGGCATAATTTCCCCCTGACATGCGTGGGAATCTCTCTTCTCCCCCATGACCCAAAGGAGCATCGTATGAACACTTATCAAGAAACGATAACCAATTGTGCTTAATCTGCCCACCGATTTTAGAGCCAGTGGCGATAACGTGAGTAGCAGATTTCCACCAGAAGCTACAGGTCTGCCCTGCGTAGTTGACATTTTGTTGTTCAGTCACACAGTTGCTTCCGGCCCTTTGCGACCCCATGGACCACCGTCTTCCAGGCACTCCTGTCTTCCACCATCCCCCTCAGCTCGCTCAGTTCTGTGCCCATTGTGCCCACAATACCATCTAGCCATCTCTTCTTTTGCCCTCAACCTTTCCCAGCATCACAGCTTTCTCAAGTGAGTCTTCTCTTCTCATTTTATGTCCAAAGTACTTTAGCTTCATCTTTACTATTTGACCTTCTAAGGCGCAGTCTGGGTTGATTTCTTCTAAGATTGACCTATTTGTTGACATAGGCGAGAGGAAACGGCCTTGCAGATTTCTTAATTTAAATTAAAAAAATGCCCCAAATTATGCAGCTGGCATAATTAATTAAAGAGATCCTGGCCCTTGAATTATAATGGTTGTACACTTTCTTTTAGCGTTGGAACTGTGGATATGTTACAGCAGCAAAATGCTTTTCTAACTACACTGTTTCTGGTCTGAACGGACCCCACGGAACAAGACGGTTTCTTCTTACACAAATACGGAGTATAACGTTCTTCCAAGGAGAAGGAAACTTACCCTCGCAAACGTCCTTTAAGGAGACCGTCCTGGATGCGTTGCTGACAGGGTTGGTCGCCGTGCAGGTGAGGTTGAAGTCGGGGGCGTTCGCTCTGAGCTCAAGGATAGCAGAATTCCCCAAAATTCCAGCCTTGCTGGTGTTTGTCCAGGAAAATCCCACGTCATCTTCCCAGAGACTCACCGAGCACTTCAGACGCCGGGTGACGTTCCCTGTTTTGTTACACTCGATTGCCAGGTCAGCCGCCGACAAACGTTCTGCACAGGAAAAGAATGAATTTTTTAAAAAGTTAATTATTGGAACAGACAATCAGAAAAGTGTGCTGCTAAATTAAAAGTAGGGTAATATCAGCATCAGGAGCTTAAGAAAAATTAGAACAGAAGGATATGGAGATCCCCCCCCCCCCGGTCCTATTTCTTTTCTTTCTTTGGCTAAAGATAACTGGTTATTACAAACCAATTAGCCAAGGTCTCCCTTGCTCAAAAGCCAGTCATGTCCGACTCTAGGGTTCGATGCTCATCTCAGTTTACAGCCAAAGAGCCAGCGCTGTCTGCATCTTTCAGATGTTTCTGTGGACGTGTGGCAGGCATGACTAGACACCGGAGTGCACACCACGCTGTTTACCTTTCAGTACCTATTTATCTATTTGCGATTTCATGCTTGGTTGGCAGGAGCTGGGTCAAAGATGAGAGCTCACTCCGTCCTGCAGCACTCAGGTCTCGACCTGCTGACCTTTCAGCTGTCAGGTTCATCATCTTAACCGCCTGAGCCACTAAAAGCAAGACACGGCTCTGCTCATTTCCCTGTCTCGGCTTGGATTCATTATTTTTTAAAACCAAACAAAGAGGTTGTTTCATGCGGATGGGAGAGACCCGTGATGGCGAACCTTGGCACTCCAGATGTTCTTGGACTTCGATTCCCAAAAGCCCCCGTGAATCCACACGAATGGGTTTACAGTGATTCATCCGGCCCTCATCGCTCCTGGAAGCGGAAGTAAAACACGCCCGTACGGAGCAAGGGTTAACCCGGAAGGGTCTTAACAGTACGGGCACGTTTTACTTCCACTTCCGGGAGCGACAAGGGCAGCACTGGTTGGATGAATCGCAGTAAACCCATTCGTGTGGATTCACGGGGACTTCTGGGAATTGAAGTCCAAGAACATCTGGACTGCAAAGGT
Organism: Furcifer pardalis; assembly: GCA_030440675.1. Classification (NCBI taxonomy): domain Eukaryota; kingdom Metazoa; phylum Chordata; class Lepidosauria; order Squamata; family Chamaeleonidae; genus Furcifer; species Furcifer pardalis. The sequence goes on along the minus strand of CP126899.1, from coordinate 11,769,477 downwards.
TCGCCATCACAGGGATAGACTGTACTTTGAATCTTCTGAAAGACTCCCTCTATAAATGTCTCTTCCGTTTCCCAAGAGGATATTCAATGGGAAAGCAATAGGAGAGACTATAAAGCCACGCCACCAAAAATACTTTCTCTGCGGTACCTGTTTATCTACTTGCAATTCACAACCTAAGGCCTGTGGGCCAGACCCAGCCCTTGAAGCCAATTCATCTGGCCCCCAGTGGCCTCGGCACGGCTCCTGGAAGTGGAAGTAAAAAACACGCCACCCAGTCTCAAAATGCTGCTACATGCATTCTGTGCATGCGTGGCACACGTTTTACTTCCACTTCCAGGTGGGGGAGCCTCATGTGGCTGGCCCAATCAGCTGCCAAGGAAGCCTGTTCAGGCCCGTGGCCGAAAACATCGAGAATTGCCGAAATCCTCTCGCTTAGCATGGCCAGTTGCAACTAGAGTAGACCCATTTGAATAAGGGGAACTTACAGAGAACTTTACTCGGCAAAACCCATAAGGAACTTCTCACATGAAAAAACAAGATGTCAGCCAATAAAAGGATATAAATGGAAAATTTTAAAATTAAATTAAAAGGGTTGAAATCAAGAAAATGAGTGGAGCTGTTTGGTCTATAAATAATGTTTAAAACTGGGGTGGGAAAGACCTTAATTGGGGAACACAATCATTAAAAGGGAAAGAGAGGAAGGAAGACTCCCAAACTCTTTGCCAGTGTTGGAAAAACATCCCAGTAGGATGGGTTTTATTTATTTATTTATTAGTTTTGAGCTCCAATCAGTGATGGGCTGCTACCGGTTCGGACCGGTACGCCCGAACTCGTAGCAGCTTTCCAGAAGGGATTGCCGAGGGGGTAGTGAACCCCCAGTCAACAGGTTCGGTCGCCTCTCCGGCCGCCCTCTGGATGACAGTTCCGGGCAGCCCAAAATGGCTGCCCGGAACTGTGCATGCGTCAAAACTCAATTTGATGCATACACACTAAAAAATAGAAGTGCGCATGCGTCAAATTGAGTTTTGACGCATGTGCATTTCTGGGCAACCATTTTGGGCTGCCCAGAAACGCAGAGCGCCTGGAGGAGTGGCAGCAGCCTCTTCTCAGTGCACTGCTGGGCCAGGCAAGGCCAGGCTGTGCCTCCCTGCCTGCTGCTCTTCGACCCCAGAGTAAGGTAAGTGACTGGTTTGTGTTTGGGGTGGGTGGGTGGGTGTTTGATGTAGTTTGTTTTAATGTGTATGTAATGTATTTATGTATTATGTGTATATGTATTTATTTTAATTTATATGTATATATGTATTCATATGTATGTATTTATATGAATTTAAATACTGTACTGTGTATTTTTATTTAATTTTTATTTAATTTATTTATTTTTAATCCAATTTCCTACTAAGAAGTTTTGAATGCCTGAGAAAGTCTTTGCTATTTATTTATCGTCAGATGATGATCTACATTAATGTTAATAGAACAGCAAGCACAAAATGACCACCTCAAGTTCCTTTGGTATTGCTTTGGTTTCTTTGCCCAAGAAAGGTCCCCCCCCCCCCCCCATTGCTGAAATAATACTTACTGTAAACCTGGAGGGCAAAGATTTTGTCCTTTGCGTCCTTCTGCTGTGCCTTGTACCTTCCAGAGTCGTCTCGGGTTAGATCTCTGACCTCTAAACTTCTGCAATCTTCAGAGGCATTCAGTCGCCCTTTAAAGGCTGAGACCCATATGTTGAGTTGACACGGGGGTCCAGGTTTTAAAATGGCTAAGGTGGAAAAGTCCTTGTTTGCTTCACTTTTAAGCCAGATAATCTCTGTAAATGGCTGGAAATTCTCCACCTGGAAAGTCACGGATCCTCCCAGGACTCCAGTCTCTTTCACTGCAGGTTCTTCTCCAGAGGCTTCGGTCCCTTCAGGAAGAGGAGAGAAATAAAGTGTCAGGACACTAATTAAACACGAAGTTATTAAGATGCTGAAGTCGGCAACTGGAAGGTCAGAGTTCGATTCCTAGGCACTGCAGGACAGAGTGAGCTCCCGTCTCTGTCCCAGCTCTTGGCCAACCTAGCAGTTCTAAAGCAAGACATTGCAATTAGATAAACAGGGACCACTTCGGTGGGAAGGTAAACAGCATCCCGTGCACTTTGGTCTCAAGGCATGCCTGCCACATGGCCACGGAAACGTCTGCAGAGGCAGAGAGCACTGGCTCTTTGGGTATAAGCAGAGATGAGCACTGAAGCCTACAGTCAGATAGAACTGGCTTTTGAGCAAGGGTGACCTTTACGATTGTAATTCGTTGATCTTATTTTAAAAACCTTTTAAAATGTTAAATCTTTTATAATTTTTAGAACTGAAGTTTTTAGGGGATGTTTTGATTTCTTTGTTGCTATGTTTAGTGATATGTAAACCGCTCTGAGTCGCCCTGGTGAGGAGGACGGTATATAAATATAAATTAATAAATAAGGGAACTGCGCTGGCTCAAGTAATTAAGGACACTGAACTTGAGGACTGGAAGGTTGGCAGGTCAGCAGTTCGAGACCCGGGTGGTGCATGACGAAATTGAAAGCAAGACATTGCAAGTACAGTGGTACCTTGCACAGGTATAACAAAAATAATTCGTTCTGCAAGGCTTTTTGCCATGTATCATATATACAGGTATATAGATTTCCCATTGGATGCTTCGTATAATGAAAATCTCCACAGGGATGCTATATAAGGCAACATTTGTCTTCAAATTCCCTTCATTATATGAGGTTTTCGTTATTAGTGCCCTTTGTTATACGGGGTTTTACTGTCGATATATAGATACTGCTTTGGCAGGGAAGGTAACAGTGTTCCACGCCCTCCGGCATCTCATCATGCCTGCAGTGCCGGATTAAGCCAGTGCAAGGTCTGTGGCACATTGTGTCAAGAGGCCCTTGCTTTGATTTAAGATTTAAAATGTCTATAAAATAAAACACAGCTCACGTGTCAATGGGCTCTGCCACTCAACACAAATTCACGCTGGTACAGAGTAGTGTGTAAGATGTGCGCGCAGGCAAAGACGGCCCCGCCTGTGCGCACATCTTTCCTCTTTGGCTCGCATTGAACACCCCAATGAGGTGTCGGCGAGTCACTCCAAGTGAACATTTTTTGAATATCTGTGCGAATGCATGGAATATTTACATTTTGGATTTTCCTTCTAACTGAGTACACAGAACTCTGTTACCTTCCCACCAAGGTGGTATCTGTTTATCTACTTGCAATTTCTTGCTTTCAAACTGCTAGGTTGGCAGGAGCTGGGACAGAGATGGGAGCTCATTCCATCATGCAGTACTTCGGTGTCAAACTGAGCAAGGCATTACATGAGATAGATTAACTAACTCCCTAAAGGAAGCCGCAGGAGTGGGGGAAAATGTAACTTTCCCAAGCTGAGTGGTTTCTGCCCCTAGACTCTATCAAGTTCTTCTTCTTCGTGATCAGTAAACCCATTCATGTGGATTCACAGGTGACCAAAAAGAAGAACAGGTACAATTAAGCAACCTGTTCTTATAGAGCCCGGGGGGTGCACTGGTTAAAACTGTTGCACTGCAGCCAAAACATTGTGAGTTCGATACAGACTAGGGCTCAAGATTGACTCGCCCTCTTCCATCCTTCCAAGATAGGTAAAATGAGGACCCAGCATACTGGGGGTGTCAAATGCTCACTCACTTGTGAACCACCCAGAGTGGGCACTAAGCACTATGGCAGGGCTGTCCAAACTATAGCCTGGGGGCCAGATCTGGCCCATAGTTTGAGCGTCCCTGGTTTAAGCAGAGAAAATGGCAGCTTAAAATTGTATCTCCTCCTGTTGCAAAACAGATGGCAAGGCCTGATTTACTTCCGCTTCTGGTGGGAGGAGCCATGTGAACGGCCCGCTGAACCACCACGTGACCGGCCCGCAGCCCAAAGAAGTTTGGGCACCCCTGCGCCATGGGGTGGTATATAAGTGCCACTGCTATTGCCAAATAGAGAAGTTTCGCTCAATGAGGAAGAGAGAGTAACTGGTCGTATATTTAAACCCTTTAAAAGGAAATGGAGGCCTTCCTCTTTTTATCTTGTGACCTGGAAAAAGGAATGAGTGTCAGAGTGACTGACAGACGGTGGGAACGGCGAATGTTTCCCCACAGCCGATGGAAAGAGGTCTAGGGAAACCACTGGTCAGCCCCGAGCAAAGGGGGTGAGCGCATGGGGGGGAAAGTCAGGAGCACATCAGATTTATCCGGAGGTTTCAAACAGAGGCAGACTGCGTTAGCTTACTGCAGGGATTCTCAACCTGCGGCCTGTGGGCCAGATGTGGCCTGTGCCTCCTCCACACCCGGAAGTGCCATTGGGGTGGAGGAAGGGCAAAATGGCCATCTGGCCCCCGAGGCCATCTGAGGGAGCGTGACCCAATGACCGCCTGGCTTACAAAAAGGTTGAGAACTCCTGTAAGACGCTGAACTTGACAACCGGAAGGTCGGCAGGTCAGCAGTTTTGAGACCCGGGTACTGCATGATGGAGTGAGCGCCTACCGTTGCAAGTAGATAAATACGTACCACTTCGGTGGGAAAGGTGACAACATTCTGGTGTCTAGTCATGCCTGCCACATGACCATGGAAATGTCTGGAGGACTATAGAGCCCGGGCTCTTGGGCTGTAAACGGAGATGAGCACTGAACCCTAGAGTCGGACACGGCTGGCTTTCAAGTAAGGCCAACCCTTGACCTTTATCTTTACCTTTAAATAGAGAATTTCGGCTTTTGTCAAAGACATGAACCCCCGTGTGGGAGGGACGGATTCAGAGACAGAACTGACATTTGGGGAGGGAGACACTGTTTGTTGAGTAATTAAGAGAATGTCAACTAATTAAACGGAGATGAATCATGTGCTGTAGGGAGGGGGGAATTGATAATAAGGAGGATCCCTTAAACCTGTTGACCTGCCTCTCTTGAGTCCCATTTCTGGACAACTGTATTTGCGCTAAAAAAAAAAGAGGTAATTAAGCCACGACTTGTTCTTGCTTCAGCTGAAAAAACCACGCTTACAACTTCCTTTCCTGTTCTGCGTTTCCCACATCCTGCTATGCAATCTTTTATTACGTGCAGCAACACCCTATAGAACTACATAAGGACCGCCTAGAGCAGGGGTGCCCAAACTACTGCCCAGGGGCCGGATCCGGCCCCGACGCCAATTCATCCAACCTGCAAAGCCCTCGTCGCTCCTGGAAGCGGAAGTAAAATGGGCCAGTATGGGCACATTCCAGGAGCGACGAGGGCTTCATGGGCCGGATGAATTGGCGGTAGAGGCTGGATCCGGCCCCTGGGCCAATAGTGAACGGCTCCCTGAGCCCGGCCCGAAAATTTTGGCCACCCCTGACCTATAGAAAGAGAAAGAGGAGAGCTACTTTGAAAACGCAAGAGTGGTTAAGAATAGGAAAGATAAGAGATAAATAAAAGAGGAATGCAAACCCAATGTTGTACAGCACAGGGTGGTGAAAAATAGTGATGAAAATTGAAGTATAAATTGACTATAAGATATATAAATATTTCTTTTATTGTAAAGCTGACCAGCGCACCATGTATAAGATATGTATTAGGTGAAGCAGGGAATAGTGAGAGTAAACGTTTAAGATTTAATTTAAAAGGCTGTATAACATCCTGCCAACCTAGCAGTTCGAAAACAAGAAATTGCAAGTAGATAAATAGGGAACACTTTGGTGGGAAGGTAACAATGCTCCGTGCGCCACATGCTCTGTGTGCCTGCCACATGACCACAGAGACAATGCTCCGTGTGCCTGCCACATGTTTAAAACTGATGCCTATTGAATTTTTTGATGCTGTAACGATGCAGTAATTATGTTGAGATGTTTTGTGGTATTGACACTGATTATTTTTGATATTTATATGTTGTACTTATGAACTCGCTGTTTTTCTGTGTCTGTGAACCGCTCTGAGTCGGTCCAACCGAGTAGGGCGGTATAAAAATTGGAAAAATAAATAATAAATAGATAAAAATAAATCACGGAAACGTCTGCCGAAGCAGAAAGTGCTGGCTTTTCGGCTTTGAAACAGAGATGAGCACTGGCCCCCTAGAGTCGGATATGACTGGCTTTTGAGCAAGGGAAACCTTTAACTTTACAATAACATATGTAAAAAAATATGAACTGCTCAAGGAAATAAGAGAAAGCATAGAAAATGGTTGTTATTTTAGTGTAAAAGGGTATTGAAGTTGTATATAGGAAATGTTGCAGCTGACCAGTCAATGCCCATGCTCACCCGTGTGATGGGGGGCACGACCGGTCCACAGCGCACAAAGGTTGGCCACCCCTGTTTTGGGCTACCTCTGTGTGAATCAGAGTTCACTGTTTGAATAATAAGGATTATAAATCACAGGAAGGGGGAGCATCAGGATTTTGGAGATGCTCAGATGGGCCACGGCCAGAAAAAGGTTGAGAACCACTGGTTTAGTTTATATCCCATCCCAATGCAACTGGAAATAACTAGTTGCATGTAACTTGTTACTTTCTGGGTGGCAAGTAATGTAGGTCAAGTTCTCCCTTGCTTGAAAGCCGGGCGTATCGAACTCTAGAGTTTGAGGCTCATCTCCGTTTACGTTCAAAGACCCGATGCGTAATCTGGGGGTCCTCCTAGACTCATGACTCCTGCTGGAGGGCTTTTGCATAATTGCGTGTAATTCGCCAGTTGCACCCACTCCTTGACCGGGACTCCTTGCTCATGATCACCCACGCTCTGGTCACCTCTAGACTTGACTACTGCAATGCGCTCTACACGGGGCTGCCCTTGATGACCATCCAGAGACAGCAGCTGGTCCAGAATGCAGCTGCCCAAGTGGTGATGGGGTGTGGGCGTTATGGTTGTGCCTCACCCCTGCTCCGGGAGCCGCACTGGTTACCAGTTTGCCTCCGGGTGCAATGCAAGGTCCTGGTTATTACCTTTAAAGCCCTACATGGTAGAGGGCCAGGATACTTAAGAGGCCGCATCTCCCCAAGAACATCTGTCCGTCCCGCCAGAGCGGACCGGAGAAGCTCTCTGGTCGTGCCATCAGCCAGAGAGGCGTATCTCTCTGGTACTAGAGGGAGGGCCTTCTCCGTGTCCGCCCCGGTCCTATGGAACCTCCTGCCTCCAGAGCTACGTCTCCGGACGGACCTTCTGGCCTTCAGGAAGGGTGTGAAGACTTGGTGGCGGGACGGGTGTGGGGCAGCGATGGTTCATTGGCCCCTCCACGCTGGCTTATTTAACATCTGATATCCACCCTCTCTCTCTCTCTCTCTCTCTCGTTTAGGAAAGGAATGAGATGTTGTTTTAAACTGTTTTTAGATGTTTTAAATTGTATTCTGGAATTTGTGATTTTATATGTTTTATATGATGGTCTGTAACCCGCCCTGAGTCACTCCTGCGAGTAGGGCGGAATAGAAATTCAAAAATAAATAAATAAATAAAACCAGCCGTCCTGGGCAGATTAAGGAGGACTCAATGTGGCCTTCCTTTTCAGATATTGCCCCATGCAGAAGGAAGCGATAAGTAATTTTGCCGTTGCTTAAATAACCACAACCGCCTTGTGTCATTTCGAGATATCCCCGCATGTAAGGAAATGTTGTTTGCTCACCAGCTCTGCTTCCCCAGAAAAGGTGCTGGCCTCAAGCAGAACATGTTGAAAAGTGTCTTGGTGAAACTCTAAACTTTGCCCATTAGTCACTTATAACTCTAATACCAAGAACAATGGCCCTTCCATGCCATCCTGTCCTGCAAGTTAATTAGTAATCTGGGGACTCATTATATTACCCACCAATACAATACAAACACATCATGCTCGTAACCCCCAGAGCATAGCACCCATTCAGACCTTCTTGTTGTCATTCTGCCCTATCTGAATCTGAATACTGGCGATCCTCATGGTGATCAGCCATGAAGACTGTCCTGGTCTTTCATCTGCCTTGCGCATCGCATCGTGACACCCCAGAGTACCATGGATCCAGAGCCACGAGTCACTTTCTGGTCCTGAGCCCCATGGGCACACAAAGTCCTCCTCCTCCTCCTCATCATCATCATCATCAGCTCCAGGCCAGGATGGTTGAAGCTGTTCCAGGATGGATGAAGCTGCTGCCCTTCCATCAGGAAGGAATCAAGTGGGATTTAACCCACGTGGGGACCTTCACCCTTCCCGGTGGACTTTGGCACCCAAGGCCGTTAGTCCTCAGGGTGTTCAGGTGAGTTCACCTGACAATCAGCGTTGAGTCGCTGGCAGTTGGGTCTACTCTACGACCAGAGCAAGATAACTTGACTAAACCAGGAATTCAGACCATTGGATAACAAAAATATAAGACTAAATTAACAAAGGAACCAATGAATGTCAAATAACACATCATGAGCCATAAACACGCAGACTATCGCCATGTAAAGGTCACCCTTGCTCCAAAGCCACTCATATCTGACTCTAGGGTTCAGTGCTCATCTCTGTTTACAGCCAAAGAGCCAGTGCTGTCTGTGTCTGCAGACGTTTCCATGGACATGTGGCAGGTATGCCTAGACACCGGAGTGCACAGAACACGCCACCTTTCCCACCGAAATGGTCCCTATTGATCTACTTGCAACAAAGGATTATGTCACTGCCACCCAGAAAACAATTCAGCAGGCCTTTCACCTAAAGCCAGACCACAAACAATGGTCACACCTGGAAGGGAACCGCCCAGAGGTTTTCCCCTGGAAGAAATAAACCAACAAGCTGTAGCCTTGATTACAATAAAGATAATCCTGTCTGTATCTCCTGCTTTCTGCCATTAACACGTGAAAGGAAGAACAGTTACTTTTTGTTTGTCAATGGATTAATGTGAGAAGGAAGTAAAAAAGCCAAAACCAGTTTATCAAAGATCCTCCAATATTGATTGGTAAATTAATGTATTGACTTGTATCCCGCACCCTTTTCTCTGATCTCCCCCCCTGCGGACTTTGTAACCTTTTCCTACTTGCATAAAAACGTCTCATTGCATCCTGAACCTAAGGTGCTAACAAAACATTGTTTGAGTTATTTACTTATGAGAACTTATGAGCCCAAGAGCCTGCGCCTGCCGACGTGCCCGTGGACCAGTGGCGGCCAGGAGTGCTCCAGGTAGGGCGCAAAAGGTGAGGCTGAGCATCAGGCGGGAGTCACAGCCTGGCGCTTGCGGTGTGTTTGCACACAGGCACACCTGGAGGAGGAGGAAAGGGAGAGAGTCGAACCGCCCGCATCCGAGGAAGCCTCACCTGCGTTCAGCAAAAGGATGCCCAGCGCTATTAGCCAGACCAGGCGCTTCATCCTGGGGCGGATCGGGCTTCTTTGCCTGCTTCTCGAGAGGGAGGGTCAGGCTCACTTCTCGCCCGGCTGGGATCGCGCCCTTCCTCAGTCAAGGCGGAACTTCTCTGTCTCAAGCCGGCTGGGCTCCTCCTCCCCCCCTCCTCCAAAAAAAAACAAACTAATTCGTCTCCTAATTGGGTTCCTGCTCCTGCCAGTCTAGCAGTTCGAAAGCAAGAAATTGCAAGTAGATAAATAGGGGCCCCTTGGGTGGGAAAGGTAACAGCGTTCCGTGCGCTACGGAGTCCCAATGCGCCCCCCACTTTATGGAGCAATAAACATTAGGAAGCCTTTGCATGGGGGGGTTAATTAGGGAACTACTAGGGGCGGAGGAGCAGGCAGCCCTCGTGGCTCAGGGGGGGGGAGAGACCCCCACCCCCTTTCCCCTTCCAACCCACTCAGGGTTCTTTAATTTCTCCTTCCCCACCCCTGGAAATTGTATCCCCACCCACCTACTTTCCCCCTTTTTTTAAATTTGTTTTTTCCCCTTCCTCATTAAGAGATAAAATATATACATTATGTACTATAGTTTTAGTCTCAAACACGATACTGTATATATGTTTAATTTATAGATAGAATTGCATTAAGAAAGTAGGCAAGTAGGTAGATGGAATTACATTAAGGACATAAGCAAGTAGATCGATCCATCATCGATCGATTGATAGATGTGGAGTAGCACTGGACTCCTGTTCCCATCAGCCTTGGAGGTGGGGAAGATGGGTGTTGAAGTTAAGCATCCTTCCCACCCTTTGTTCTGGTGTGATTTCTGAGCCTCTTTTGGAACACACACACACACAGACGCTTGGCAGTGCTCTTTGTGTTTTGCAGACATCTCTGTGGCCATGTGGCAGGCATGACTAGACACCGGCACGCACAGAACGCTGTTTACCCTTCCCACCAAAGTGGTCCCTATTTATCTACTTGCAACTTCTTGCTTTGGAATGGCTACGTGGGCAGGAGCTGGGACAGATGACAGGAGCTCACTCTGTCACGCAGCACTCGGTTCTCAAATTGCTGACCTGCCAACCTTCCACTCGTCAAGGACAGCATCTTAACCACTCAGCCACCCCAGTCCTTCCTAAATTTAAATGCTTTTGTGTGTCTGACAAGGGGAAGTTTGGTAACAGCCACCTGTTCACAGTCGCACAGTAGTCCTGTGCTGCCCCCTGCACTAAGGAGATTGTAAAACCACTTCTATGTATTATTTCTGGTTCAAGCGGTTAAGGGGCTGAAGTCGACGACTGGAAGGTCGGCAGGCCAGCTGTTCGAGACCCGAGTGCCGCACGACAGAGTGAGCTCCCGTCCCTGTCGCAGCTGCTGCCAGCCTAGCCGTTCGAAAGCAAGAAATTGCTAGTGGATAAGTAGGGACTGCTTTGGTGGGGAAGGTAACAACGTTCTGTGCACTCCGGTGCCTAGTCATGCTTGCCACATGTCCACGGAAATGTCTGAAAAACACAAAGAGCACTGCCTGTCTGGCTGGAAACAGAGATGAGGCCCAAATCCTAGAGTCAGATACAGTCATTATAAGCCCAGCGCTGTCTGCTTTTTGCAGATGTTTCCTTTCCCATGTAGCAGGCAAGACTAGACACCGGAGTGCATGGAATGCTGCTACCTTCCCACCGAAGTGGTCCCTATTTATCTGCTTGCAATGTCTTGCTTTTGAACTGCTAGGTTGCCAGGAGCTGGGACAAAGACCGGCGCTCATTCCGCCCTGCAGTACTCGGGAATCGAACTGCTGACCTTCCGCCTCCCAGTCAGTGTCTTTGTCACTTGAGCCACTGCTGTCCAATTATTATTTACATATAATTTATTATTTACTGATCTTTTGGAGATTTGGGATAGAGTTTCAAGGGGCCTTGAGTGGCCTGTACGTATTGGTCAGTTAAGAAGGCCCTCCTGTGGTGGTGGACGTTGGAGACCCTTGGAGGGGACATCTCTCACTTCCATGGGGGTCCGACTATGCCAGTTCTGTCCCAACCCAACAAACTGGTCTGGACTTAATGCTTTCTGGCCGTCAGGGCCTCCAGCTGCCCAGGCCAGATGTGGGCTTCTCCTTCAGGTAAACCCTGGGCTCCGGAAAGGAGCCACACCTTTGAGGGGGACGGCCATTTTGCCCTTCCTCCAGCACGTGGCACTTCCAGCTGTGGGCTACATCTGGCCTGTGGGCTGCAGTTTGAGAACCCCTGTTTTCGTGAGAACAAAATGCTTCGGTGCAATGCCATAAGTGCAAAAAAGGGAGCGTGAAAACTGCAGTGGGAACTTCTCCCATGCTTCGTTCATTGGTTTCTGTGGGGAGATGTCTTGTCTTTGTTGTGCTCTCTCTGACATCCCTTCCCCTAACGGTGACCTGTGAGAAAGATATTCATGCAACAGCCACTGGTTTGTTTTGGGTCCCGGATAAACGGAAGCTGCAGCAGGAAGGAAGTTCTTGCTTTGATTTGCTCTCCACCGATCAGAGGAGGAGAAGAAGAAAAGCCAGAGCCGAAGGGAGGCAAGAAGAAGACATGATGTGGGGGTGGGGGTTCCTTGGGCTGCTCTTGACACATCCTTTGCCAGGTGAGTTGCGCATTGCCAAGCTGTGGAAGGTGGACGAGCTCTTCCTGACTAGCAGGAGGCCTCGAACCTGCGGTTGGACAGAGCTGAGGCAGATGCCCCAAGAGCCGGAGGGGAAACTGGAAGGTCGGGAGGGGGAAGGGGTCATGGGCTGGCTTGGTCTGTCGTTGGATGATGCGCTTCAAGTTGAACCCCCTGGTTTGGCATTTGCAAGGCCAGCCTTCCTTTGCCAGGGGAGGGACCTGGAAGATGAAGGGTATCTATGCCTACCTGGAGGGACTGCAGTGGCTCAGGTGGTTAAGACGCTGAACTTGCTGACTGGAAGGTCGGAGTTCAATTCCCAGGGACGGCACGACGGAGTGAGCTCCCATCTCCGTCCCAGCCCCTGACAACATAGCTGCTTGAAAGCAAGGAATTACAACAAGCAGATAAACAGGGGCCACATCGGTGGGAATGTAAACAGTGTTCCGTGCACTTCAGTGTCTAGTCATGCCTGCCACGTGTCTACGGAAACAGACGCAGACAGCGCTGGCTCTTTGGCAATAAACAGAAATGAGCGCTGAACCCTAGAGTTAGATATGACTGGCTTCAGAGCAAGGTCTCCGAGATGTTGCTGGGTGAGGGGGTCTCCCGGGAAGTAAAGTCCCATTGCTCAAGAGCCCAGGGTGACTGCAGACTGCCAATGTCCCCCTGGATTGTGGAGGGCAGGGGGCTTCCGCCGTGCTTGTACCAACCTGTACCAACGTGTTCCCTTGATGGAAGGGAAAGGGGATTTTTAGATGCTGGAAGTTCCCCCTTTGCCACTTCTAGAGGAGATCAAACGCTGGGCTGGATCCAGGGTCCCTCCAACGGTGGGACGATGCAGTTTCCCGATCCTCCTCCTCCTTTCCCTGAAGGAGAAGATTCAAACCAAGTGACTTGTGGGGCCCTGTGCCTCCTCCACACCCGGAAGTGCCATTGGGGTGGATGAAGGGCAAAATGGCCGTCTGAGGGAGCGTGACCCAATGACACCCCCCCCGGCTTAAAAAGGTTGAGAACTCCTGTAAGACGCTGAACTTGACAACCGGAAGGTCGGCAGGTCAGCAGTTTTGAGACCCAGGTACTGCATGATGGAGTGAGGGCCTGCCGTTGCAAGTAGATAAATACGTACCACTTCGGTGGGAAAGGTGACAACATTCTGGCTTCTACTCATACCTGCCACATGACCATGGAAATATCTGGAGACCTATAGAGCCCGGGCTCTTGGGCTGTAAACGGAGATGAGCACTGAACCCTAGAGTTGGACACGGGTGGCTTCCAAGCAAGGCCAACCCTTGACCTTTATCTTTACCTTTAAACAGAGAATTTCGGCTTTTGTCAAAGACATGAACCCCCGTGTGGGAGGGACGCATTCAGAGACAGAACTGACATTTGGGGGAGGGGAGACACTGTTTGTTGAGTAATTAAGAGAATGTCAGCTAATTAAACGGAGATGAATCATGTGCTGTAGGGAGGGGGGAATTGATAACAAGGAGGATCCCTTAAACCCAGAAGAGTAGCGTGCCTTGGCAGGGCCCCGTATAAAAATTTGTTTGGGGGCCCTTAGGAAGGGTAAAGATTTGTTTTGCTTACGCACGTTGGGGGCCCCTGTAGCCCGGGGGCCCCGTATAATTGATACGGCAGATACGGCGGTAGCTACGCCTCTGCTTAAACCTGTTGACCTGCCTCTCTTGAGTCCCATTTCTGGACAACTGTCTTTGCGCTAAAAAAAAAGAGGTAAATAAGCCACCCACGACTTGTTCTTGCTTCAGCTGAAAAACCCACACTTACAACTTCCTTTCCTGTTCTGAGTTTCCCACACCCTGCTTTGCAATCTTTTATTACATGCAGCAACACCCTACAGAACTATATAAGGACCGCCTAGAACAGGGGTGCCCAAACTACTGCCCAGGGGCCGGATCCAGCCCCGACGCCAATTCATCCAACCCGCAAAGCCCTCGTCGCTCCTGGAAGCGGAAGTAAAATGGGCCAGTATGGGCACATTCCAAGAGCGACGAGGGCTTCATGAGCCGGATGAATTGGCGGTAGAGGCTGGATCCAGCCCCCGGGCCAATAGTGATGCAAAAAAGGACTTTTCTAATGTAGCCATTTTAAAACCTGGAAACCCGTGTCAACCCGACATATTTGACTCTAGTCTCTAGTGCAATGGTGGCGAACCTATAGCACATGTGCTAGAGGTGGCATTCAGAGCCCTTTCTGTGGGCACCAGTGTGGTAGCACAGAGTTCACCCCACTCCTCTGACCAACAGCCCAATGGGAGCACTTCCTCCCTCCCCCCAGCACAGAGTTCACCCCACCCCTCTGCCCAACAGCCCAATGAGAGAGTTTCCTCCCTCCCCTGTTGCCGTGTTGGCACTTTGCGATAAATAAGTGAGTTTTGGTTTGCAGTTTGGTCACTCAAAAGTCTCTCAGTGGTTCATCATCACTGCTCTAGTGCAACAAGCAAAAAGTATTTGACTAATTGGTTTGTAATAGCCAGTTATTTTTAACCAAAGAAAGAAAAGAAATTGGACCGGGGTGGGGGGATCTCCATATCTCTCTGTTTGTATTCTATTTTTTTTCTCAAGCCCCTGATGCTAATATTACCCCACTTTTAATTTAGCAGCACACTTTCTTGCTAGTCTGTTCCAATAATTAACTTTTTAAAAAATCAATTCTTTTCCTGTGCAGAAGGCTTGTTGGGGGCTGACCTGGCAATCCAGTGTAACAAAACGGGAAACGACACCGGCGTCTGAAGTGCTCGGTGGGTCCCTGGGAAGATGGCGTGTAGTTTTCCTGGGTGAACCCCAGCAAGGCTGGAATTTTGGGGGATTCTGCTATCCTTGAGCTCAGAGCAAACAACCCTGACTTCAACCTCACCTGCACGGCAACCAACCCTATCAGCATCACATCCAGGATGGTTTCCTTAAAGGAAGTTTGTGAGGGTAAGTTTCCCTCTCCTTGGAAGAAAGTTATATTCCGTATTTGCGTAAGAAGAAGCCATCGTGTTCCGTGGGGTCCATTCAGACCAAAAACAGAGTAGTTAGAAAAGTATTTGGCTGTTGTAACATATCCACAGTTCCAAAGCTAAAAGAAAGTGTACAACCATTATAATTCAAGGGATAGGATCTGATTACCGTATATACTTGAGTATAAGTTGATTTTTTTTCGGGGGCCCCCCCAATGAGTTCCAAAAATGGGATTTGACTTATACTTAGGTCAATGTAAACACTCAAAAACATACCCACACAAAATGTCTAAATTAATTAATTTTATTGTATTTTCATGTATTTTAATTATTGAAACTCACTAGCAACTGCTGGATTTTTCACCCGACTTATATTTGGGTCAATTTATTTTCCTAGTTTTAGAGGGTCCAAATTAGGTACCTCGACTTATGTGGGGAGTTAATCATCCCCACAGACTTATATTTGGGATGACATATATTTGAGTATATACGGCAATTAATTACAATAGGCAGTATAATGCCAGGTGCATAATTTGGGGCAATTAAAAGTTATTTAACTTAAGAAATCATTGTGGACGTTTTCTCTCGCATATGTCAACTACTGCAGTAGAGACGTTTAGCTCCTTGTGAAAATTTATGCAATACAAAGTTATGCCACTGGCTTTCACGTTGGTGGAGAGAGGCTCTTGGGTTCTGAATGTCAGTTGGCATTTAATTTTAATTCTTATTGTAATTAATGTGTTTTTAATTGTTTTTAATTGTAAGCCACCCTGAGTCTTTGGATAAGGGCAGGGTATAAATGTAATAAAATTAACTAACTAACTAATTAGTTAGCTAGTTAGACAGTTAATTAATTAATTTATTACATTCCGTTACATTTATACCGTGCCCTTATCCGAGGACTCAATTAATTAATTCCAAAAACGGCTGCAGGGCATTGCTGGCAAAAGATGGCATAAATCATATCTAACACAGAATGTACAGACTTCTCCATCGTCTTAAAAGTCCAACCCATTTCAGACCCAGACCCAAGATATAAACACTCGAGTGGCTGATGTGAAGAAAACTGGGGCTTTCCTTGAATTCAAACAAACACAGAGATGATGGGGTTTTGTGACTGAATTGAAACATTAGGAAAGGAAAATGGATTCACTCCTTAAAACGGGTCCCCGCGATAGAAATGCATCTTATGCAACAAACTTGGAGCAAGCCGGTGGTTCTGCTCCTCTGTGGGAACCGTTCCCGTGGGGTTTTTCTCGTTTTCGTCGCTGCCACAAGGCTAAGGGCTTCGGAAAGGGTGGGAAACAGGATTCCTTTGGAAAGGTTGGGCATCGGATATCAAGAGGAATTGCTTTTTGGCTGCCTATACTCAAAAGGGTGTTTAGCAAATGGGGTCTTCAATGGATGGTCTGAATGCACCGTTTTCTCTTTTGAAGGTCCTGGTGGTGTGTCCAATCTGCTCCTTGGCGTTACCATGGCTGTGATGGTTGTTGCTAAAGTGCTGATCAGTGCCTGCGTGCTTGCCAAGTGGCCTTGTTGCCCTGCGGGGGAAAGACTGGATTTGCTCAGGGAAAGGGCAGCTGCCCAAGAGAGAAACACGCAGCCTCCGAGCCCATCTTCTCCCGAGCCCATCTCCTCTCGCCAGTAGAAGTTACTTTCCTCTGGTCTTCAGCCTCGACTCACATCCCTGGCCGCTGGGTGGTCTTCAACCCCTGAGCCTTGCAACGGGCGAAGAGTTTGGTCCAGAGCAAGGACCCTGAGCTGTTTTACAAAATGAAGATATGATGCTTGACCAAAGAACGGTTGAAAGTGTATCAGTTGCCCAAGACGAGTGCCGGGATAAGAGGATCCCGCTTGGGGATGTCACTTGCTTTGGACTACACGTTCCAGAATCCAGTAGCCCATATCCCATGTACATATATTAAATGCAACACTCCTGCTCTTTCTTTGATGACTATTCATTCTTGGCTGCGCAGTTCAGAAAGGTCACTTTTGTAAGGTGTGTATTATACAACATTGACCAGCTCAGGTCCTTTGCCGTTTGATGACAATTTAAGGCTGTTCTAGGCTTTTTTCTCTGGGAACAATAGGTAAAGGGTAAAGTTTGTCCTTGCTCAAAAGTCAGTCATATCCGACTCTAGGGTTCAGTGCTCATCTCTGTTTATAGCCAAATAGCCAGTGCTGTCTGTATTTGCAGGTGTTTCCATTGCACCAGAGTGCATGGAATGCTCTTATTTTTCCTGTCAAAGAGGTACCTATTTATCTACCTGCAATTTCTTGCTTTCAAACTGCTAGGTTGGCAGGAGCAGGGACAGACAGCAGGAGCTCACTCCCTCATGCATGTGATAAAATGAGGCCCCAAGTTCTTCACATATCCAAAATGGAGTTTAGAAGGTTTCTAGTCTATAGTAGAATTGTGGCTTCTTGTGCTAGCCAAAAGGGCCATTTGGTTGTTTTCACACTTTGGGGCCCAGGAAGGGAAGAGATACAGAAAGGCACCCATTGTAAACAAGACAACCAGAGTTGTTACCCAACTCTGGAATCTGATTGGAAGTAGCCTGAATACCCAGGTTCACTTCAAACCTGGCGAGGGTCTCGCAGAGAGCCAGAGGGGAGTTCGAAAATGGTTGTCAACTAGGGAACATCGACAATACAGAGATGGCCTTCCAACTAGGCCTA
This sequence comes from Furcifer pardalis, assembly GCA_030440675.1. Classification (NCBI taxonomy): domain Eukaryota; kingdom Metazoa; phylum Chordata; class Lepidosauria; order Squamata; family Chamaeleonidae; genus Furcifer; species Furcifer pardalis. The sequence goes on along the minus strand of CP126899.1, from coordinate 11,751,922 downwards.
TCCCTGGAAATCTTAATTATGGTAACTTAGAATAGCTAGACAGATTCCTTTTTATTTCAGGGGAATACTTGTCTGAAACATCCTTTCTTGAGTCTAAAACAAATTAAAGTTAGTTTATTTTTCTATGCTGAGATCTGTAACCTGATTCATCAAGAACTATGCTACCAATTTAAATAAAAATATTTTCTTCAATCAACGAGTGTTCATTGGAAATGGGATATTGGGTTAAAAGACAGTAATCCCTTCTTTTTTGCCTCTTTAAAACGCTACCTTAACCTCTCAAATAATTGGGCTTGTCTCTGTAAGCAGAGAAGCTAATGTTTGGTTCAGCCTGGCTGGGCTGAGAACGGATGGTGAACATAATTTTTTTCTTGCGTGAGTTTGGGAGAGTTCTAGAGGGGATTTGTTTGAATAATCCACCTTGAAAGGAATGCTTGAGAGGTCCCAAGCAAGTGAGGAAGAGTGTGCATTCATCATAATGCAGTACCTGGGTCTTGAACCACTGACCTGCCAACCTTCCACTTGTCAAGTTCAGTGTCTTAACCACTGCAGTCCCCCCCCCCCCCCCGACAATAGCCACACATATAAAACTAAAAATCAAGGACTTTCTGTGTTGCAGGGACTGCACCCAGATTACATATTCTCAATTTAGTTTCACAGTACTGTATCTGGGAAAGAAAAGGCTTGTACCAAATATACAGTGTAGTTGTAATGCAAAGTGTTTGAAGGTGATTTTGTTGTAATGCAAAGTGTTTGAAGGCGATTTTGTCTCATGTGTGTCATGGAGAGCCATTGGCCTTACAAAATACCCATGCCTCCTGCGAGCCTGTTGCATGTCTCTGTGTGAGCCTCATCTAGCTTTTTAAAAATGGGGGGGGGGGGGATATATCCATTGCATGCTTTGAATCACAAAGAGGGTCCCCATCTAAGTTGTTGCAGAGGAAACAATAAGAAATCTTGCCACACTTTGAAAGACTAATAGGGTGGGGGGGTTTTTTGGACAAGCTTTAATGGGCTGTATAAATTTATTTAAATTTGTATCCCACTCCACGGCTTCTAAAACTTTATAAAGCAGTTGTTGTTTTTGGGGGGCGGGTGGGCAAGGGCTTCAAGAATTAGCTGCAGTCTAAAGTGACTCTAGGCATTTCATTCATGCAGGTATACAGAGTTATACATGAGCATCTAATACATCATAAACCTAAGGTAGATGAAACAAGTTCGATAAAAGTTACAAACATCCTAAGCATTTGGTTACATCCCCACCATTTGGTCATTGGGAGGTCAGACAGGTCAAGATGCAAATTAAGGGATTGGACTAGTGCAATTTTTTAAAAAATCATTTTTATTAAATACAATTAAAAGAAAAACATACATTACAAGAAATACAACATACCGACATAGTTCTCATAATTCTTCACTTCCATTTTTCTTCCATTCTGCTTCAGAAATTGTAATATTCAAATCTTCTTCCCATATACTTTTCAAAATTTCCTGTGCTTTGTCTCCTTTATTTAAAATCTTATATATTTTACTTACAATCCCTTTAATTCCCATCTCTCCTTTTCTTAATTTTAATAACATTTATTCAAATACTGTTTTCTCTCTTTCTAAAGGATTAGTGCAATTCTATTGGGTACTCCTAAATTTTTACCGAGGAGGGTAACAATATAAGTTAAATAAATAAATAAACACAGTTTTTCTGTAGGTCAGATCTAACTTAGGCTATAACAAACTGAATTCTATTAGCTATTTTAAAGTTAACTGACCAGGGTGACTGGCCAGTTAAAAATAAAGCAGTTCGTCTTTAAAGTGCTACAGTGTTTATATATTTTATTTTGCTTATTTTATTTTGTTCTCTGATACACCTTTAAGAGCTTATTGGTACTCTCCTGATGTGAGGAGGGAGGGAGTGTCAGAGGGTGAGCCCTTCCAGGAGTCCCATTGGCAGCAATTGTCCCCATCCATCGCTGGATGCAGGAAAGAGGATATCATTTTTATGGCTGTGAAAGTGCTCCTCAGTGGTCAGAGAGCAAGATAGGCATGGATGACTCCTCCATCTGGCCCACCATCTGAGTCTGGGCTGGAGTTGGTGAACCACGCTCTGAAAAGGGAACGAAGAGAAGATATGAGAAGGCTTAGCTTTTGTGATTTTGCATTTGTGATTTCAGTTGCTCTGCCTTGGACATGGGCTGGGCTGGCCTGTTTCTGGATTGTTATTATTATTAAGGGGGGGGGACAGGACATTGGAGTTTGGAGGAGAGGCCCTCGGTAGTCCGTGTGAATGCGGGCTGGCCGGCGGACTGGAGAACTCTTGCGGAAAATTCACTGCAAGGGACGGGATGGGTAAAGAATGCAAAAATATCCCAAGGGGGGGGGAGACTGTTTCTGGCCCACTCGGGCTCCAGAGGAAGTTTGTAGGCCTCCACAATCAACTTACAAACAAATCCCAAACAGGTTTAACTGTTGGACTGCAGAAGAACCAAAGAGGACAGTTGGAAAACAGACCAAAGGTGTCCTTCATTTAGGACTTTTGATTCCCCCAAAAGGCCAGATTGTTGCTTCAAAACCAGGGGTTTTTAGGGCGGGTCATGCACCCTTGGACAGTTTCAGGGGCCAGATGGCCCTTTTGCACTTCCTCCACCACATGGCACTTCCCTGTGTAATGGAGGCAGTGAGCTCCTCCCGCATGAAATGGTGCTGAGGGTTGCATCTAGCCCACAGGCCACCAGTTGAGAATCCCTGTTCAAGACCAAAGCAGATTGTCGGTGGGACTACAAATCCCAGAATCTTCAAAACAAACATCAGCTGGCTACTCTGGCTAATTTCTCCTCTGTTCTGGGTGAGGGGTGGTGGTGGTGGGGAGCCCAACATCCATTTCCTTGTCTTTTTCAGCGAAGTATTTTTAAACCGTGTATGCATTTGAGTGGCGGTCTTTACCTTCTTCCAACAGAACCAAATAATTATTCCGACAATCAACACAACGCCCAGGATAATGCCGGTGTTTCCTTTGCTCACTGTAGGGGCAAAACAACCCACAGCGTGGGTGAGTTATTTCAACAGGCGTTTCACAATTGTGAAAAATAGTCTCAAAAACCAGGTCACGGAGGTTGGATGCTTGTGTACTGTTTTTCTGCTTCTGGTTTCCTGACACACACACACACCCTTCCTCCCTTGTAGGTCCTGCCAGTTCTCAGGCAACGGAAGCCCACAATCCTAAGAGGAAACCTTGCTAGACCTGAGATGTCGTCTTGCTGATGAGGAGATCTTGCTAAGCACTGCCTGGCCCATTTAGGGGTAAAAATCACCAGGTGGACAAAGGTTTCCATTGGCCTTTGTCCCGCACAAGAACAGAGATAATACTCAACTGAGTCTGATAATCCCTTCACTCAATACTTTACTATTTCTTGATGTTATATCCAAATCAGAATACTGTATATACTCGAGTATAAGTCTAGTTTTTTAGTCCCCCCAAATGAGATCCAAAAAGGGGACATGACTTATATTCAGAACCAAAAAGGGGCTCGACTTATATGGTTGAGGACTTTGCTGCCCCTCCCCCTGAGCCCACACCAACATATTGTATTGTAATGTAGTGTATTGTCTGTAAGCCGCCCTGAGTCGCCACAGCGAGTGGATGGCAATATAAATTTGAACTAATAATAATTATAATAATAATAACAATAACAACAATAATAATAATAATACTCGGGTCAATGAACCTGAGGGTCACAAAACCACAGTGGTGCAAATTCAAACATACAGTAAAAAAAGGCACTAACACTACCATAACAACATAACCATACAAATGTATAAATTAATTAATATTACCGTATTTTCATGTACAGTAATACCCCGGATAACGTTATGACTTGGTACCACAAGTCATGACGTTATCCGATTTTTAGCGTTGTCCGATGCATGCATCGAACAACGCTAAAAAAAAAAAAAGCCCTGACTTCAGGGACAAACCGCTTTAAAGGCAGGCAGGGAAAGAACTTTTCCTCCCTGCCTTTAAAGCCACCCCCCACAAGCAGAGGTTAAATTTAAACTACAGGGAGAGGGAGGCTTGTGTTTTTTTCTTTCCCTCCCTGTATTTAAACTATAGGGAGGGGGAAAGATAGAGATGTGATTGGTTCTCTGCAGTAGGGTCGGGGAAAAGCACCCGCCTTTTCCCCGACCCTACTGCAGTTGCAGAGACTGCTTGTGTCTCTTTCCCACCCTGTATTTAAACTATTTAAACTGTAGTTTAAATACAGGGAGGGAAAGAAAGACACAAGCAGTTCTCTCTCTTCCTGTAGTTTAAATACAGGGAGGAAAAAAGACACGATCGCAAATGCGATTGGGTCTTTTTTCCTCCCTGTATTTAAACTACAGGGAGAGGGAGGCTTGTGTTTTTTTATTTCCCTCCCTGAATTTAAACTATAGGGAGGGGTAGAGAGATGTGATTGGTTCCGCTGCGGGTGGGGGGTGGATTGGGTAGTTCTACCCAAACCACCCCACACCCGCAGACCATTGCATCGGATAACGCTAAGAATCATTATCCAGAATCGTTATCCGATGCAAGTTTTTTCCAAAAAACTTGAATCGTTATCCGATTCTAGCGTTATCCGATGCAATCGTTATCCGGTGTATTACTGTACTGTATTTTAATTATTGAAACTCATTAGCAGCTGCTGCATTTTCCACCCCCGACTTATACTCAGGTCAATCTATTTCCCTAGTTTTGGAGCTCCACATTAGGTACCTTGACTTATATTTTGGGACGACTTATATTCGAGTATATACGGTACTTATTTAATCTCTGGTCTCTGGAGCTGATGCTCTGGGATTTTAATAAGATTCCACTTTAGGGGTGTAGAAATAAAGAATGGGGGTGAAGCTCACCATGCACTGAGGGGGACTCGGTCGAAGTTCTTGTGCCCGGAGGCTCAGCTGTACATGAAGGGGCTGGAGAGGAATAGCGAGAGCGCAGATCAGAACAAAATACATCAAAGAAATAAAAGTCAGCATAGTTCCCCCACCCCCGACATGCATGGGAGTCTCTCTCCTCCCCCCTGATCCAAAGAAGTATTACTGTATATACTCGAATATAAGCCTAGTTTTTCAGCACTAAAAATGAGGTCAAAAATGGACTCGGCTTATACTCGAGTCACTGAGTGCGATGGAAACAGCCGATGGCGGCTAATAGCCTTCACCACCCGCTTCTCCCGTCCTTTGTCGGCGCGTCTCAGTCGGCACAGAGAAAACTCCTTCCTGCTGCATCTTATTTTCATGTACCATATTTTGATTATTGAAACTCACTAAGTAGCTGCTGCATTTTCCACCCTCGGCTTATATTCGGGTCAATCTGTAGCCACCTCGTCTTATACTAGTATATACGGGTATGTGCACTTATCAATTACGATACATAGCGTCTCCCATATACTGAAAACCAGTGGCATACTTTTGGGAGGAAGAGTTCACACTGCACGGTTGGTGTGCAAGAGGAAACACCTATGCTAACCTCTTGGTTTAAATAGAATTTGGCCCTTCAAATTATACAGCTGAAATTATCCTGCACATATAATAATTAATTTTTGTGGTTGTCGAAATATTGTAGGGGCCACACCTTATGCTCAGATTTCAGACCTTTAACCAGAAGGCGCTTCCGTGACTGCCTTAACCATGGAACTGGGCTACAGTGACTTTAGTTGGGATACTTATTGAATCTCTGTTTTCCCCTTCTTGGGGCGGATGCTTAGGGATGTTCGTAAAATTTCAGTTTAGAGGAGCAAGAATAAAGGCTGGAAGTGGGACTCACCTGGCAGTGTGGTGGTCTCCGTCAGAGGTCTTGTGCTTAGGTGTGCGGCTGGAGCGGATGGGGCAGGGGAGAAGGGCGAGAGAGAAACGCATCAGATGAAAGGATCCAGTAGCTTTAAAAACAAGCAAACTTCAAGGAAAACCCACCACCACCACATCTCCCTCACGTGGCCAGTCATGGACTTCAAAGTCATGGACTGGCTGGGCCGGAACGCTACCTCCTACTTCCTCTGGGTAAGGGTTCGATGTCTGACTGTGACAGGATCTGAAGGGGAAATGGACTCTAACTCAGCTTGCAACTAGAGCAAGGGTTCCCAACCTTTTCAAGCAGGGGGCCGGGTGGGTCAGGCTCACTTGGTCAGCTTCGAGGACTGGACGGCTATTTTGCCCTGCCTGCACGATGGGGGCGGCCATTTTGTCCTCTCCATAGTGGATCACAACAAAAAGCTCTGGTGACGTAGGGGTTATTTATTTATTTATTTTATTTATACCCCGGCCATCTAGGAGATTTTCCTACTCTGGGCAGCTAACAACAGAAAACTCACACATGAAAAACAGCCAGACATTTTTTAAAAATGCATATAAATATGCCAAGGACAAAAAACTTACTGGCTAAACTGCCATACCGCAGCTATAACATTGTGAGTTCAATCCTGACCAGGGATCAAGGTTGGCTCAGCTTCTTCTTCAGATGGTTCTATAAAGTCTCTTAAATACTTGATTTTATATTTTTATACATTTATAGCTCTATGTCGTTCCTTTTAAGTGTGAACTTTTCTGGTCGGTGACTGTACAAATAAGTTTTGATGTTGACTTCGCTTCTTCCAGTCTTCCAAGGTTGGGAAAATGAGTCCTCAGCATGTTGGGACTCAAAATGCATTTAATTTAATTTAATTTTTGCACTTGTATGCCACCCAATCAGGAAACCCGACTCAGGGTGGCTCACATGACAATTAAACAATATACAGTACACAGTAAATACACAATACCTGTATTCACTCGTGAACTGCCCAGAGAGGGCACCAAGCATTATGGGATGGTATATAAAGTGTGATTCTTATTGCTATATCCTTGTTAGATACTACAATTGTTAAATACTGTACTGTATAAGAATCCTTATTAAATAGAACAGTGTTCTTATTATGTGCTACCTACAGTGTCTATTTCTGCCCCTATGCGCTATCAAGTTCTTCTTTGTGGTCTCTGTGAATCAACACAAACGGGTTTACTGTGCAGGTACGGCAGAACAGCAAGAAGAAGATGCCCCAAATTAGGGTCCAACAAGCATTTTGAAGAGAAAGCGGGGAAAGAGATACAGGAAAACCTTGGGTTACGACGGAGGTCCGTTCCAACAGCCTCTGTCGTAACGCAAAAAACATAAACTCGTAACCCAAAGCATCCATAGGGATGCATTGAGAAATTAAAAAATGGTCCTGAATTGATTGTCGTAACCCCCCCCCCCCCAAAAAAAAATACATTAAAAATTCATAAGCCGGGACAGCGTTTCCATAGGATTTGCTGTCGTAAACCGTGGCAAATGTTACCCAAAGTGTTTGTAATCTGAATTTTTACTGCAATGGATTTTGTAAGGTGCAGAGTTGGTTTCAAAATGGGGGTGCCCTGGCCTGCGTAGGGATGAGGTGATGCCATGGGGGCCTCATCCGGCCACTTCTGAAGGATTTTGGAGTGTCTGTGAAGCAAAGAGCTTTCTCTAGAGCAGAGTTCAGCAAACTTGGCTCTCCAGGTGTTCTTGGACTTCAATGACCAGAAGCCCAAGTCAGCACTCTGGTTGATCAGAGCTTCTGGGAATTGAAGTCTAAGAACACCTGGAGAGCCAAGTTTGCTGACCCTGGCTCTAGAGCGAAAGCCTATTTTCCCTTTGAGCAATAGAATAGAACCAAGAGAATGGAGATTTCCCCCATCTTCTTTTCCGTAGCCTAAGAAAGGTACCACCCTGCCTTGCTTTATTAGAGAAGCACATACAGCAGGGATTCTCAGCCTGCGGGCCGAATGCGGCCCATGACACCATTTCACGTGGCCCCCACGGCCCACACTGCCTTCACTACACCAGGAAGTGCCATGTGGCGGAGGAAAGGCAAAATGGCCATCCGGCACCTGAAGTTGTGTGAGGGACCGTGACCCAATGACCCCTGGCTTGAGAACTCTTGACTTACAGGATACACTCAGGTGAAAGGTCTTCATTAACGGGTTTCCTTTAGAATGTCGTAGCCATATCTGGGCCGTGTAGCTCCCGGAGTCCTCTCGGTTCAGACGTCTGAGCTGTAACTCTTTGCAGTCTACAGAGGCGTTCAGTCGCCCTTCAAAGTCTGACACCTTAATGTTGGGTTGGCAACGCTCTCGGAGTTTTAAAATGGCAAAGCATAGATCACCCTGTCTTTCGTCACTTTTAAGCCACATAATTTGCCTAAATGGCTGATCAATCTCCAGGTGGAAAGTCACGGATCCCCCCAGGGTCCCATTCACTTCCACTGAATCGTCTCCACCAGAGGTGAAGGTCCCTGTAGGGAAAGGAAACACAAGGTTAGGACTTTAGCATTTAAGTTAGAGCTCATTCCCTCACTCTGCTAAGGAAGATGCTACAAGGACCTGGTCCGGCACTTGTCCAGAATATTTGGTGTGACTTTTTGAGCTCTAAGCACGGACTCTTGGGAGGAAGTAAACCCACTTGCCAACCCCTCAAATAAATATGGACGAAGACTGGGAATGTTTCCTCAGCCAAATTTTCAGGATCAAATCTGTCCTCAGATTTATTTTGTAGCTCTGTTTATAGATAAGGCAACCCATTGACCTTGTGGTGCAAAGAGAACATCATCCAGTTGTTACTATTATTACTATAATTATTATTGTTATTCGATTTTTATGCTGCCCCACTCGCTTATAACGACTCTGGGCAGCTCACAGTGAAACAATATACAGTGGTGCCACGCTCAAAGAGCATAATGCGTTCCACAGGATTGCTCTTTAAGCGAGTTTGCTCTTTAAGTGAAACACCATTGTAAGTGATCCATTGTGGGGGGGGGGGATTGCGAACCCCGATTTATTTCTTAAGCGAGTTTTGATTGGTTTTATTTGTTAAGCGAAGCGAACATTCAGAGAAAATTCTGCTCTTTAAGCGAGGTGCTCTTTGTGCGAGGTTTGACTGTATCACAATTACAAAATCAGTAACACAATATCAAATAACAAAACATTTCAAAGAATCCCCAGTCACAATTACAATATGAGCGGGAGTCGAACAGAACAAAGTATCACGGCTACAAATCATATAACACAATATCATACGACAACAATTACAAAATACTGTAACAACACATCATATAAAACATTTCACAAGTACAGAAAAAAAGCATCAATACAACAATACTCCGGCCTCACTACCCATGGCGACGTCCTGTCGCGCACAGCTGCAGTGGCCCTCCGAGCCCTGGTCCCAGGGTGGGCCCATGACAGAGAGATGGTGTTGGTTCATTAGAGCTGCTGGTAAAAATACTAATTAAATTACATTTTCATAAGCAGTTGCAATAAAGAAACCTCTCTACTGTACTTAAAATAGCAAGAGGGGCGTAGATTGCAAGCTTAACATTCCTAACTGTTAACTTACGTGGTTGATAATATACAATTTAGAATCAACTACGAGTGCTTTTAAAGGTAAGGGGGTTGTGGTGGCTTAGTGGTTTGGTTTAGCAGTTCAAGACCCAAGTTCTGCACAATGGAGGTGCTCTTCCTTGTCCTTCTGGTTACGTGGCTTTCATGGGAGCAGTCCATCCATCTGTCTGTCCACTCAGTGGCCCCTCCAGACACAGGTCTCTCTCTCCCCCCCCCCCCCCCCGGTACCAGGTCAAGTTCCTTAAGTATGAAACCAGCCTTCAATACCTGGCCAGAAGGAGTGTTGACTTGACTCTCATGATGTTCCTGAACTTCATGTCCCAGAAGCCCTGACCAGCAGGGGTGTTGACTTGGACTTCTGGGAATTAAAGCCCAAGAACACCTGGCAAGCCAAGATTGCTGACCCCTGCTCTACTAGGACAGAATAGAATTTTTAAAAGGGGTTAATTAAAAAAAATAAATTAAGGAATATCTGGAGGCCTTTTTTTTTTTGAACACACATTGATCAAGAGCAAAGGGGATAGGCTGGTACCAGATCAAATGAGGTTTTTGGAAACATCGCAAAAGCTGCCAGACCACCCAACCGAAACGTAAGACATTCCACCTCGGGCTGTATGGAACCACCTGCCTCTAGAGCAACGTCTTCGTACGGACCTACTGGCCTTCAGGAAGGGTGTGAAGACTTGTCTGGCAGGACAGGTGAGGGGGAGCGATGGTTCATTGGCCCCTCCACGCTGGCTTATTTAACTGATATCCACCCCTTCTCTCTCTTTTAGGAAAGGAATGAGATGTTGTTTTAAACTGTTTTTAGATGTTTTAGGAATTTGTGATTTTATATGTTTTATATGATGGTCTGTAATCCGCCCTGAGTCACTCCTACGAGTAGGGCAGAATAGAAATTAGAAAATAAATAAATAAATAAAACCAGCCATCCTGGGCAGCTTAAGGAGGACTCAATCTGGGCTTCCTTTTCAGATATTGTCCCATGCAGAAGGAAGCATTTGATACCGTTGATCATGATATCCTTCTGGGAAGGCTCCAAGGATTGGGGATCCAGGGCACAGTGCTGGCCTGGTTTTCCTCATTTCTGAGGGGCAGGACCCAATCAGTATGGCTGGAGAATGAGAGGTCCAGCCCTAGGCTCCTCCAATATGGGGTGCCTCAGGGTTCGGTACTCTCACCTCTCCTATTTAACATCTATATGAAGCCACTGGGTGAGATCATCCATTCCCACGGGGTAAGATATCATCAATACGCAGATGATACCCAGTTGTACATCTCGGCCCGTTGGGACCCAAGCGGTGCAGTGGAAGTCCTTTCCAGGTGCCTGGAGGCTGACAGGGTCTGGATGGGGGAAAACGGGCTGCAGCTGAATCCCGGCAAGACTGAGTGGCTGTGGGTAGGGGGTCCTGTGCTATCTCGGGAGCTGCCAGCTTTGGTTCTGGATGGGGCAGTTTTGCCCCAAACAGACCCGGTGCGTAATCTGACGGTCCTCCTGGACTCACGACTACTGTTCAAGGAGCAGGTGGCAGTCGTGGCCAGGAGGGCTTTTGCACAACTTCGTGTAATATACCAGTTACGCCCACTCCTAGACCGAGACGCCTTGCTTAAGGTCACACATGCACTGGTCACCTCCAGACTTGATTATTGTAATGCGCTCTACATGGGGCTGCCCTTGGTGACCATTTGGAGACTACAACTGGTCCAGAATGCGGCTGCTCGGGTAGTGATGGGATGCGGGCGTTATGCTCGTGCCTCACCGCTGCTTCGGCAGCTGCACTGGCTGCCAGTATGTCTCCGGGTGCAATTCAAAGTGCTGGTTATTACCTTTAAAGCCCTATATGGTAGTGGGCCAGGATACCTTAGAGACCCTGTCACCCCAAGAACTTCTGCCCGTCCCACCAGGGCGGATCGGAGAGGCTCGCTTAGGATTCCATCGGCTAGAGAGGCACATCTCTCTGGCACTAGGAGGAGGGCCTTTTCTACGACCGCCCCGGCCCTGTGGAACCTCCTGCCAATCGAGCTATGCATAGAAACAGAGCTCCTGCCATTTCGGAAGGGCCTTAAAACCTGGCTGGCAGGGCAAGTGTGGGGATCTAAGAATGTTGGATCTCATGCCGGGTGGCTGATCTAATTGAGTCAGCCACCCTCCCTGCTCTGGCCTATTGTTGCTTTGAAACTTGTGTAAGTGTAATTCTTAAAGTTTAATTCTAACTTAATTTTAACTTAATTTTTAATATTCAATTAACTGTAGTCTCAACTTTTAACGGATAAGTGAATTTTAATATGTATGGGGCATGCTGGAGTGTTATATTGGCTGTATATTTGCTGTGTACTGTTGTTTTAAGCCATGTCTTTTCTGGTTGTGTTGTAAGCCGCCCAGAGTTGGGTTTACCTAATTGGGGCAGGATAACAAATTGGACAAATAAATAAATAAATAAAGTGATAAGTAGATTTGCCATTGCTCAAATAGCCCTTGTGTCATTTCAAGATATACCCGCGTGTAAGGAAATGTTGTTTGCTCAACAGCTCTGCATCCCCAGAAAAAGGGCTGGCCTCAAGCAGAACATGCTGAGAAATGTCTTGGTGAAACTTTAAACCTTAAGCATTAGTCACATATAACTCTAATACCTAGAACAATGGCCCTTCCAGTTAATTAGTAAGCTGGGGACTCATTATACCCACCAATATAATACAAACACATCATGCTCGTAACCCCCAGAGCATAGCACCCATTCAGACCTTCTTGTTGTCGTTCTGCCCTATCTGAATCCGAATACTGGTGATCCTCATGGCGATCAGCCATGAAGACTGTCCTGAGAATATAATGCCGTGGTCTTTCATCTGCCTTGCGCATCGCAGCGTGACACCCCAGAGTACCACGGATCCAGAGCCACGAGTCACTTTCTGGTCCTGAGCCCCTTGGGCACACAAAGTCCTCCTCCTCCTCATCATCATCATAATCCTCACGTCAGGATGGTTGAAGCTGTTCCAGGATGGATGAAGCTGCTGCCCTTCCATCATGAAGGAACCAAGTGGGATTTAACCCACGTGGGGACCTTCACCCTTCCCTGTGGACTTTGGCACCCAAGGCCGTTAGTCCTCAGGGTGGTCAGGGGAGTTCATCTGGCAATCAGCGTTGAGTCGCTGGCAGTTGGGTCTACTCTACAGCCAGAGCAGGATAACTTGGCTCAACTGGTAATTCAGACCACTGGATAACAAAAATATAAGACTAAATTAACAAAGGAACCGATGAATGCCAAATAACACATCATGAGCCATAAACACGCAGACTATCGCCATGTAAAGGTCACCCTTGCTCAAAACCCAGTCATATCTGACTCTAGGGTTAAGTGCTCATCTCTGTTTACAGCCAAAGAGCCAGTGCTGTCTGTGTCTGCAGACGTTTCCGTGGCAGGCATGCTTAGACCCCGGAGTGCACAGAACACTGTCTACCTTTCCTACCGAAATGGTCCCTATTGATCTACTTGCAACAAAGGATTATCTCACTGCCACCCAGAAAACAATTAAGCAGGCCTTTCACCTAAAGCCAGACCACAAACAAACAAACAATGGTCACACCTGGAAGGGAACCGCCCAGAGGTTTTCACCTGGAAGAAATAATCCTGTCTGTATCTCATGCTTTCTGCCATTAACACGTGAAAGGAAGGACATTTACTTTTTGTTTGTCTACTCTATGGATTAATGTGAGAAGGAAGTAAAAAGCCAAAACCAGTTTTCAAAGATCCTCCAATTTTTTGTTGTTCAGTCGCACAAACGATTCCGACCCTCTGGGACCCCATGGGCCACTGTCCTCCAGGCACTCCTGTCCTCCACCATCCCCCTCAACTCGCTCAGCTCTGTGCCCATTGTCTCTACAATACCATCTAGCCATCTCATCTTGGGCCGCCCCCTTCTTCTTTTGCCCTCGACCCTTCCCAGCATCAAGGCTTTCTCAAGTGAATCCTCTCTTCTCATTTGATGTCTAAAGTACTTCATCTTCATCTTTACTATTTGACCTCCTAAGGAGCAGTCAGGGTTGATTTCTTCTAAGATTGACCTATTTGTTCTCCTTGCTGTCCAGGGGACTCTCAAAACTCTCCTCCAACACCACATCTCAAAGGCGTCCATTCTTCTGCGCTCAGCTTTCCTAATGGTCCAGCTCTCACAACCATACATTGCCACAGGGAATACCATTGCTTTGACTATGCGAATTTTTGTTTGCAATGTGATGTCTCTACTTTTCACTATGCTCCCCAGGTTTCTCATCGCTTGCCTCCCAAGAATCAGTCACCTTTTTATTTCATGGCTGCAATCTCCATCTGCAGTGAGCTTAGATCCTAAGAAAGTAAAATCTGTCACTCCTTCTACTTCTTCCCCATCTATTTTCCAGGGACTGATAGGGCCTGTTGCCATTATCTTGGTTTTCTTGATATTGAGTCTCAAGCCAGCTTTTTCACTTTCTTCTTTCAACCTAATCAGGAGCTTCTTTAGGTCCTCCTCACTTTCTGCCATTAGGGTGGTATCATCTGCATATCTCAAATTGTTGATGTTTCTCCCAGCAATTTTGATCCCAAATTGTGATTCCTCCATCCCTACATTGTGCATTATGTGCTCTGTGTATAAGTTGAATAAGCAGGGTGACAAAATGCAGCCTTGTCTTATTCCTTTTCCTATTCCAAACCACTCTGTCATTCCATTTTCTGTCCTAACTGTTGCTTCTTGATTCATGTACAGATTTCTCATGAGGCCTATAAGGTGTTCCAGTATTCCCATCTCTTTAATTACTTGCCACATTTTGTTGTGGTCGACACAGTCAAAAGCCTTAGTGTAATCAATGAAACAGAAGTAGACTTGTTTCTGATATTCCTTTGTTTTTTCCATGATCCATCTTATGTTGGCGATGTGGTCTCTAGTCCCCTTGCCTCTTCTGAATCCCGCCTGTACTTCTGGTAATTCTCTCTCCATATACTGTTGGCAGTCTGTCCTGTATTATCTTGAGCATCACCTTGTTAGCGTGAGGGATGAGCGCAATTGTTCGATAATTTGAACATTCTTTAGCATTACCCTTTTTGGGGAGTGGAACGTATACAGATCTTTTCCAATCCTGTGGCCATTGTTATGTTTTCCAAATCTGCTGGCATATAGAATGCAATAATTTGATTCCATCATCTTGTAGTGCTTTGAAAAGTTCAACTTGGATACCATCAACTCCACTGGCTTTGTTGTTTGCAGTGTTTTTTAGTGCCTTTATGACTTCACTCTCTAGAATGTCTGGCTCATGTTCAATGTTCTCATCATTGTGATTATCAGGGGTGTTGAGGTCCTTTTTGTAGAGTTCATCTGTGTACTCTTTCTGTTACATAAACCAATTGCATGTAATGTGTCTCAAGGGCCACTTTCTCTTAAGACAAGACTTTTCCCCAATTCAACTCTGCATATCTAAACATCAATGTACTAGTCCTTCACTGTTGACTGTGGATTGACTTTTTGATAACAACTATTTAGGTCTCTATCTCTCCTCTTTCAGCACTGCTATGGAAGACTCTTAACCAGAGGCGTAGCTACCGCCGTATCAGCCGTATCAATTATACGGGGGCCCCGGGCTACGGGGGCCCCCAATGGCAAAAAAATAAAATTAAAAATAAAGAGCAAAAATTTACTGCGCATGCGCAGAAACTCAATCTGATGCATTGCGCATGCGTCAGATTGAGTTTCTGCACATGCGCACTTTATTGGAGCCATTTTTGGCTCCAATTTTAAAAAAATAAAATTTCGGAGTCGGAGCCGCAGCTTCTCAGAGCGGCTCCAATGGTGGCTCTCAGAGGAGGGCACCTCCCCTGGGGCTGCCCAGAGTCCCACGGGCAGGTTGAGGCCTGCCCGGGCTGTCCACTGCTGCCGAACCCCCATGGCCTGGGGACGCCTGGCAGAGTGCGCCACCGCCTCCTCCGGAGGATGCGCTGCTGTCCGTCCTTCGTCCGCAGCGGGTCCGGAGAAGCTCAGCCCACTCGTGAGCAGCGGCAGCGGGCGGGGAAGGCGGGAGCGCGCACCTTGCCCCCTCCCCCGGCCGGCTGCCGCTCACGCGCCTCCTGCCTCCCGGGAGCGCAGCTGCCTCGGAGCCCGGCGCCGTCGGAGGGCACCGCGGTCGGGCTCGCCGGGGCGGGAAGGCGCGCCTCGGAGCCCGGGGCAGAGAGCGAGAGGATGGAGCCGAGAGGGTAAGTGAGGGTTTTGTGTTTCGGGTGGGTGGGTGGTTTATGTGTGTGTTGGGTGGGTGGGTGGATTTTTATTAAATTTTTATTTTATTTTTTTATTTAATTTAATTATTTAAGTTATTTACGGGTTTGTGTTGTGGTTGTTTGGGTGGGTGGGTTGAGTTGTGTGTGTGTTTGTTTGTTTATTTTAATTCTATTCTATTCTATTCTATTTATTTATTTATTTATGGCCCCGCCCACGACGTCATGACGTCATGACGTTGGCTCCCCCCACGACGTCATGATGTCATGACGTTAGCTCCGCCCCGCATATAAAGGGCCCCCAAACAATTTTTATACCGGGCCCCGCCAAGGTAAGCTACGCTTCTGCTCTTAACAAGCATGGAACTGATTAATAACACACACAAGACTTTTTGGGGTTTCCATTACATTCTATCTTCTAGTCCAGTGATGGGATGTCAAAAATTTTACTACCCCACCGTGATGTTATCACAGTGTGGGCGGAGCTAACATCATGATGTCATGTGATGGGCAGGGCCAAATAAAATAATACAAAATAATAAAAATAGGGAGCTTCAGGCTATAGGGAGCTTCAGGCTAGCAGCTTCTCTTCCTCCTCTCCGGTTGGGAGGACAGCAAGGAGGCCGTGCATATGTGCCAAGCACTAGGCGTGCATGCACACCAAGTGCTTGGCATGCATGCGCAGTGGGGGAACCAGTGAAAAGGTAAGCCCCGAAGGTGGTTCCCCCCAAAAGCTGCTACAGGTTCTCTGGGACACTGGGAAAAAGTTACTACCGGTTCTGGAGAACTGGTGGGAACCTGTTACATCCCATCTAGTCTCCTGAGGAAAGTATAAATGTCTAATCTTTTAACCTCCTTCCCTAAATAATCTTTTCCAAGCTCCACTCAGGCGTTGGTTAGACTTTGCTGGGTATCGGAGATTTAAAAGATTTCACAACAAAGCTTTTAAATGTCAGAAGCACACAAAAGTGCTTTCTAGGTTGTGTTAACAAATTTAACATTTGTTAACATACCTGGTTCACATTCACTGGACTTTTGCTGCAACCCCACTCAGGAGATGCCTGAATGAGGCTCCATCCTGAACCTAAGGTGCTAACAAAACATTGTTTGAGTTATTTACTTATGAGAACTTATGAGCCCAAGAGCCTGCGCCTGCCGACGTGCCCGTGGACCAGTGGCGGCCAGGAGTGCTCCAGGTAGGGCGCAAAAGGTGAGGCTGAGCATCAGGCGGGAGTCACAGCCTGGCACACCACAGCACAGGCACACCTGGGAGGAGGAGGAAAGGGAGATATTCGAACCGCCCGCATCCGAGGAAGCCTCACCTGCATTCAGCAAAAGGATTCCCAGCGCTATTAGCCACTCCAGACGCCTCATCCTGGGGCGGATCGGGCTTCTTTGCCTGCTTCTCGAGAGGGAGGGTCAGGCTCACTTCTCGCCCGGCTGGGATCGCGCCCTTCCTCTGTCAAGGCGTAGCTTCTCGGTCTCCCTCTTAACAAGCCGGCTGGGCTCCTCCTCTTCCTCCTAAAAAAAAAAACACCACCTACTCCTGCCAGTCTAGCAAGAAATTGCAACGAGATAAATAGGGACCTCTTGGGTGGGAAAGGTAACAGCGTTCCGTGCGCTGCGGAGTCCCAATGCCCCCCCTTTATGGAGCAATAAACATTAGGAAGCCTTTGCATGGGTGTGTGTGTTAAATAGGGAACTACTAGGGGCGGAGCAGGCAGCCCTCGTGGCTCATTGGGGGGGGGGAGACCCCCACCCCCTTTCCCCTCTCAACCCACTCAGGGCCCTTTAATTTCTCCTTCCCCACCCCTGGAAATTGTATCTGTGAATTACCTTCCCCCACCCATCCACATTCCCTCTCCCCCTTTTTTAAAAATTTGTTTTTTCCCCTATTAAGAGATAAAACATATACATTATGTACTATAGTTTTAGTCTCAAACACGATATATGTGTTTAATTTATAGATAGAATTACATTAAGAAAGTAGGCAAGTTAGGTAGATGAAATTACATTAAGGAGATCAATCGATAGATGTGGAGTAGCACTGGACTCCTGTTCCCATCAGCCTTGGATGTGGGGAAGATGGGCGTTGAAGTTAAGCTTCCTTCCCGCCCTTTGTTCTGGTGCGATTTCTGAGCCTCTTTTGGACCACCACCCACCCACCCCCGCTTGGGGCCTTAGGTGCAGGGACTACAATGCCCCAGAATCCCCTTGCCCAGTGCAGGCAGCCGTGAGGGATGATGGGACCTCAGAGGAGATTCTGGAGGAGCTTTTTGAAGGCCAAGATCTCCCTTTCGTCTTCCAACACCAAGAGCTTCTTTTCAGGGGGCCACAAATCGCCCCCTCCCTCTCCGGCCCTGGAGGGGCGGCACAACGGGGTGGTGGTCTGGTTTTAAGGGGAAGAATAGGGGGGACCTGCCTCCTCTCCTGAAGGATTCATGATGGAACCACCCCCACCTCAAGTGTATTAATTTTAAAACCTCTCTCTAAATTTGGGGCCTAGGGATGTCTCTCTCTCTCTCTCACACACACACACACACCCTTTCCTGTGTGTTCACACACACCCTTTCCTGTGTGTTCGTCGTGGTGAGAAGGAAGTGGGCGAATGGCAGACGCCATATGGCAAACATTAAAACAGAGCTCATTTCAGTGAAGCCACTGGGAGTGCAATTAAAATTTAAATTCTGTAAGATTATGTGCTCAGTTTGCAATTATTTATTAACTGATTAGTCAACTGACCCTATCGAGATAAATTACAGTACGTTGCCTTGAATAAAATGCCACTGTATAAAATGGGGTGTGTTTGCTAGATTAAATATGGGGTGGCATAATATCAACAAAAGCGAGGTCCGTAAGGACATTAATGCAATAAAATTATAATTTTAAATTCAGAAAATATTCATTTAAACTTACTAACGTTGGTATGCAAACTCTGGGACTGCAGTGGTTAAGACGCTGTACTTGACTGGAAGGTCAGCAGTTCAAGACCCGAGTGCTGCATGACGGAGTGAGTGCCCGTCCTCTGTCTCAGCTTCTGCTAACCTAGCAGTTCGAAAGCAAGAAATGGCAAGTAGATACATAGGGACCACTTTGGCGGGAAAGGTAACAACATTCAGTGCGCTCTGCAGTCTAGTCATGCCTGCCAGAAAAACATCTCCAGACAGCCAGCGCTGGCTCTTGGGCTATAACCAGCGATGAGCACTGACCGCTAGAGTCAGATACGACTGGTTTTCAAGCAAGGGCGACACCTCGACCTTTATGCAAGCTCTGCTCATTAAAACACCTCTACTGAGTGGCCCCTAAGTTTGACCCTTCTAATAATGACATCAAAAAACCCAGCAATTAACACGCAATTTGGTCACAAACTCATCATGGCCATAGAGTTTTCAATCAGGGGGAACCTGCCCTGTCCGCGGAGGTTTTCTAATTAGGGGCTCTTAATTGGCAATTAGGAAGGCGAACAGCATTCTACGACAGAGCGAACCCCCGCCATCTCTCCCAGCTCCTGCCAACCTAGCAGGTCAAAAGCAAGAAATTGCAAGTAGATAAATAGGGCCCACTTTGGTGGGAAGGTAAACAGTGTTCCGGTGTCTAGTCATGCCTGCCACATGGCCGCAGAAGCATGTGTAGACGCAGACAGCGCTGGCTCTTTGGCTATAAAAAGAGATGAGCACCGAACCCTAGTCAGATACCCAAGGATGCCCTTGACCTAAAATAGATTCACCCGTAGCTCTGGGAGTTGAGTAACAGGAAAGGCATCTTTCAAAAGAACTTTATCCAAATCTATCATGGAAAGAAAGATTAAAAAAAAACCAATTATGTCAACGAAGGGGCTTTTTTCAGTCTTACAAGCTGAACAAACCTTCCAAACTGAGCCGAGCAAAAACAAAAAAAACAAAAAAAAAAAACAGGCATAAAACCATATAATTTACTGTAAAAAGTCCACCTAGGGTGGTACAATCCCTTAAGTTGCAGGTCTAATTTCCTCCACTCTAGGGAGATGGAGATAGAACTCCACTGGGAGGGCAAAGGGAGTGAATCAATTCAGAACATGTTGTAGGTCAGGAGTGCCCAAAATTTTCAGGCTGCGGGCTGATCACGTGGTACAGGGAGCCGGTCACTATGGCCCGTGGGCCGGATCTGGTCAGGCTGAATCTTTCAAGAGCTTCTTCTCGCTTTGACTTTTGTTTTCTATCCCTAAAAGAAGACCCAAAACCTTCCTGTGTGTCTGGCCGGGTGACCCCGCTATGGTAACAGAGTAGACCCTACTGCCAGCCATTCAATATCCAGTGGCAGTTTAATTAACCTGGTAACCCGGAGGACTAACGGCCTTGGGTGCCAAAGTCCGCAGGGAAGGGTGAGGGTCCCTAAGTGGATTAAAAGGTCACACTCGGATCCCTCTGGGTGGAGGGCAGCAGCTTCATCCATCCTGGTCTGGGGAGGATAACGATGATGATGATTTTGCGTGCCAAAGGCTTTGCGAACCGGATGAATTGGTGTTGGGGGCTGGATCCAACCCCCAGGCCGTAATTTGGGCACCTTTGATGTACGGCAAGAATGCTACCAATGTGTTGAAATGGGGTTAATTTTATGTGCACATATCACATCAGCGGGGGTTAAACTGCTGTCCCGCAACCCAAAGGTTGTGAGTTTGATCCTGACCAGGGACCAAGGTTGACTCGGCCCCTTCCATCCTTCCAAGGCTAGCAAAATGAGGACCCAGTCCGTTGTTGGGGGCAAAATGCTAATTAACTTGAGAACGATTTGCTTTGCTTTACCTAGAACCTGAGAATCACAGGTGGAGAAAATTACTGTAAGGTCATCTAGTCCAGTCCTCTGGTCAATATAAGATAGACAGATATATAGACCAGGAGTGCTCAAACTACAGCCTGTGGGCCAGAAGTTAAGCGCACCCATGCTTGCGCAAAATCCTGCTGTAAAGCACCCACGGCTGTCATAAATGGGTGGGTTCTAGAGATGCCAAACTGACTCCCCCCCACCCCGGGTGGGCCATAAAGTATCTGACCCCTTGTACAATCATATATAGACTATGCCCGGACAAGGCAAGGAAATGCCCAAAAGAGATCCAAATTCAGTGAAAGGGGGATAAATACAGTTTAATGTTCTTCGGAAAACATGTCAATATACAGACCGATAGATTTTAACAGAACACCGGCAAGCATTTTACAGAGACCAGGAGAAGGGAAGGGAAGTCAAAGCAGAAGCTGGACTCAAAAGTCAAAACTGGTCTGGAGGGGGAATAGGAGAATTATGCTCTTCTTGTTGATGATGATTCATCGCTGCCTCTCCTTTCGTGCCACCCGGGTTTCTAGGCTCATTAGAACCGGATGGGCCCGTAGAACCGCCTGTAGGCCGCCTTGAAGCCGATCTGGTCGGCCAGTTCGTCGCAGGCCAGGTTGGTTTCGCAGACCTCCCGGTAGGGCTCAAGGGGAGAACGGGTCAGGGCCGGGACTGGGGCCGCGATGATGTTGTAGAGTCTGCCAAAGCAAAGCGGGTTTTAGAAGCGGGAGGCAAAATGTGCAAACAAACAACTGCAGGCTAAAGGAAAGCTCTGTTCCTTTCCCCCATTACTGCATTTCCCCTCTAGACACGCCATTCCTTCAAAGAGCAAACAGACTCTCAAATGAAGCCTGTGTTTACAAGCCACTGCCGTCCTCTGCTTCTAATGATGGGCTCACTGGATGGCCCGCTATTCTAAGCCCACGGAGCGCCACTTCATGCAAAGCTAGATTTCCACATTGAGGGTTCATGCTCTGGACCTTCATACCCCGGGAACCCCATTCTAGGTTGTAACTTTCTTTAGGTTTTGCCGTTACCTGCCGTAGTTTTTCTTCTGATGCTTCACAACTTCCGCGCTTTCACGCCGGGACAGAAAAGCTGGAGGAAAACAGAGCGTGTTAAAGCCTGGCCCACGCCTGATCCCCGGCCACTTCCTGGCCCACCCCAAAGCCCTTGCATGTCGAAAGCAATGCTAGCAAAACTTTCTCCCTCTCTGCCAAGTTCCCCCATCAGTTGCTTATTCGATGCCAGCAACACAGAGATGGAAAATAGCTATAAGCAGGGGGTCCGTTTGGGAATAACATGACATAAATCCCCACTTTTATTTTCAAAAGGGGAAAGCATGGCGCTAGTCCTCAGCATTTCATCCTGATTGGGCAGCATACAAGTGCGAAAATTACATTAATATTAAATTAAAATTCACCCTAAGGAGAACAGGCATTTCTCCTGGTCACTGCTATCCCCTTTACTCCAGGGGTGGCCAAATTTTTCGGGCCGTGGGCCAGTCACGTGGTTCCTGTCACCAGAAATGGAAGTAAAACACTTCTTGCAATCTGTTTTGCTACAGGATTTTAGGCTGATGTTTTCTCTGCTTCCGGGAGCGACAAGGGCAGCATGGGCCAGATGCATTGGTGCCGAGCCCCGGATCCAGCCCATGGGCCATAGTTTGGGCACCCCTGCTTTACTCCTTCTCTCCATTTCTCTTCCATAGGTGACTCAATATTTATCATATTTTTACAAAACCTTTCCACAGATTAGGTAAAGGTTTCCCTTGCTCGGAAGCCAGCTGTATCCAAGTCTAGGGCTCAGTGCTCATCTGTTTCAGAGCCAAAGAGCCAGCGCTGTCTGCTTCTGCAGACGTTTCCGTGGCCACGTGGCAGGCATGACTAGACACCGGAGCACATGGAACGCTGTTACCTTTCCCACCGAAGTGGTCCCTGTTTATCTACTTGCAATTTCTTGCTTTCGAACTGCTAGGTTGGCAGGAGCCGGAATGGACGACGGGGAGCTCATTTAAGCCGAAAGGAACGTGGAGGGTTTTTCTGTAAAAAGCAAACCAATTAAACTCACCTTTAGACCTCCGGTAGTCGCTCTCCCTGCCGGAGTCGCCGGAGTCATCTGGGAACAAAGATGAACAGACAGTGAGCAAATCCGGCCTCTGTCCTTTGGACTCGCCTAGACCTAAGAGGGGGCTCAAGGGGTTAAAATGCTGGAAAGTCGGCAGGTCAGCAGTTTGTGACCCGAGCGCTGCATGATGGAGTGAACTCTTGTTGCCTGTCCCAGCTCCTGCCAACCTTTAAAAAAAGAGGGGGGGGACACTCACCTTTTGCCCTCCGGAAGGCCCTTCCTCTGTCAGAGTCGTCAGAGTCATCTGGAAACGGGAGGGATGAAAAGAAAATGAGCCAAGGCATCCGATGTCCTGCTTTCATTTTTAAAATCAGGTTTCTAGTCCTCATGAGCGGGACGACAGTCGGCTTTGTGGGATGGGAGTTATTCCCGTCTCAACGCATTGGAGACCCAAGGACAGTCTTAAGCATCAGCACAGAGGAAGCAGAGCTCAGTTTTGGCCCATATCCCATCTGGGTCCCCCGAGTCCTGCCTCATGCAACATTTTTTGCCGCAAAACTGCAGCGGGTGCTTTAGCTGTGGGGTTTCTGACGTCGGCAGGACTAGATGGCCTTTGGGTCTCCCTGCCCATCGAGCAACATCGGTTATGGCACGGCCAGGGTCTAGAGTAAGCCCCGTTTCCCAGCCCCCTGGATGAGAGGCAGAACAATCAAGGGGAAGGACTCCCTTGCTCAAAAGCCAGTCACGTCTGACTCTAGGGTTCAGTGCTCATCTGTTTAGAGACAAAGAGCCAGCGCTGTCTGAGCCTGCAGGCGTTTTCCGTGGACACCTGGCAAGCATGACTAGACAATGGACTGCACAAAACACTGTTATCTTCCCCACCGAAGTGGTCCCTTTTTATCTACTTGCAATTTCCTGCTAGGTCGGCAGGAGCCGGGAAGAGCTGGACGCTCATTCTCTCGGGTCTCAAACTGCCGACCTTCGAGTCGACAAGGTAAGCATCCCTTTTGCCTGGGACAGGAACGGCTTATCCTCTCTCCCACCTCGGCCTAGCTCAGTGACGGCCAACCTCGGCACTCCAGGTGTCCTTGGACTCCAATTCCCAGAAGCCCCAAAGCCAGCACACCTGCTGATCAGGGCTTCTGGGAATCGAAGTTCCAGAACAGCTGGAGGGCCAAAGTTGGAGATCACTAGCCGAGCTGAAAGGCCGCAGGGCGCACACTGCACCCTTCCTGCTAACCCTTAGCCCGTACCTGCTTGCTGCTGCCCCCCCAAATCCGCTGCCCGAGCCAGCCTCTTACTCTGCCCCCCATCAGCCCCCCAAAGGGTCTCCCCACCCCAGAACTCACCTCCGTTGCTGAAGCAGAGGAGCAGAGCGATGGCCACGAAGCTTATCAGAATCACCCTTTTCATGGTGGCGGTTCCTTCCTGCCGTTGGATCTTCTCCGTTTCTTCTGCCTTGGGTTGGTTGACTATGCCGATCCCTCTCCTCCTAGCCCCCCATTTATAGGGTCCTGGAAAGGGCCTGGCCTGGACACAAGAACCTTCCCCTCCCTGTCCCGCCCCCTCCGGACGGGGCAGAGCCCCAAGGGCGAAAACCAGCTCTATTTTTGAGCCAAAGGGGAAGGATTCCTAGCGTCTGGAGGCATCGTGGTTTGGCTGGATGAGCTGAACAGAAGCCAAGACGCCTGGAACGACTTCCAAAAAAGAGGGGGGGGGGTGTCAGAGCCTGTTGTACAAACCCGGGGCTTCCTTTTGCATCTGCCAGAATAAGCCAACTGCTTTTTTTTGGGGGGGGGGGCCTGGGGGGGCCTTCTGGACTCATGGTTTAGAGTAGGGGTTCTCGACTTTTTCAAGTCCAGACCACACTCCGTCAGACAGCTTCGGGGGCGGAAGACCATTTTGGCCTACCTGCCACACATGAAACCTCCAGGCATGGTGGAGGTGGGCCACATGAAATGGTGTTGTGGGCCACATCTGGCCCCCAGGCTATAGGTTGAGAGCCCCTGGTTTAGGGGGGGGCAGGAGGGAAATCGCAAGAGCAATGACACTTCGATACTGCCCCATATAAGCGTTTAGTGCCCTCCCTAAATGAGCATTTTGCCTAACAAACCGGGGACTCGTTCAACTGACCTCAGGGTTGAAGCAGCTGAGTCAACCTTGAGCCCTGTAAAGATCGAGCTCTCAGCCTTCTGGCTGAGGGACAGCAATTTAACCCCTGCCACCCCCACCCCCCCCGGTGGAAACAATTACTAGTTTTGGCTAGGGAAACCCCTTTGGAAGGAATACGGACTGGAGACCAGAAAGCCAATTATAGCCTTGGGGGTAAAGCAGGGCCTTTGGCAAGTCCCAGAATCCCCAGTTTATACTGACCGTGATAAAGGAACATGAGATTTGCCAGCCCTGGCCTGAAACAACCTGTCGTTGTTTGCTTTTGGTGCTTAATTGTTCGTACACCGCCCAGAGTGGGAAATATCCCAGAGGGGTGGTGTAAAAATGTAATAAATAAATAAAATAAACTCGTTACTATCTCCTTCATGGTCACCAGCTGGGCGAGGGATGCCTGTTAGCAGTGATGGGATGTTACCGGTTTGGACCGGTTCGCCTGAACCGGTAGCACCCATCAGGAGGGGGTTGCCCGGGGTGGTGGTAAATGCCTGGGCAACCGCTTTGGTCACCCCTCCGCCCCCCTCTGGAAATGTATTTCCGGGCAGCCAAAATGGCTGCCTGGAACTGCACATGCATCAAACCTCCGTTTGACGCATGCACAGTCCTATTTTTTTAGTGTGCATGTGTCAAATTGATGGGTTTGACGCCATTTATTATTATTTTTTGCTCCGCCCATGACGTAACGACATCACAGTGGGGTAGCGGAAAATTTGACAACCCACCACTTCCTGCTAGCGCCTTAAGCAAACATGGACCCTTACGGTAAAGCTGAGCTGAGCGAGTTGAGGAGGATGGTGGAGGACAGAAGTGCCTGGTGGACAGTGGTCTATGGGGTTGCAGAGAGTCGG
Source organism: Furcifer pardalis (assembly GCA_030440675.1). Taxonomy (NCBI): domain Eukaryota; kingdom Metazoa; phylum Chordata; class Lepidosauria; order Squamata; family Chamaeleonidae; genus Furcifer; species Furcifer pardalis. Next base: position 11,726,379 of record CP126899.1, on the reverse strand, counting down.
AATCGACTGTGCGACTGAACAACAACATAAATTAACAATGGGGTAAATGGAAATGAGAGGTCTGAGGAAGCCTGCTGGGGTGCCTGGAAGGGATGAAATCAGGAATGAGGTTATAACGGAAAGAACTGGAATTAAAAACAATCTTACAATATATAAAAATGTAAAAATTATTAATAAATCCACCTCCTTCACGGTCACCAGCCGGGCGAGGGATGTCTCTATTAGTGTCTTAATCAACGGTTTACAAATCCAGAAACTCTTATTCACGTGGAGGACGCCTCAAAGGGCCGTATTTTACCGTATTGTGATATGTATAGTTCCTGACATGACGTGTATAACGTGTATCATTTTGTGAGCTGCCCGGAGTCGTGTTGTCGAGTGGGAGGGATACAAATCCAAATAATAATAATAATAATAAATTTGCTGTTAGTAACTCATTCTTGAATTGCCTCCTCTTAAAAACCAAATGGCCACCTAGTGGGGCGTGTGCCTCACCTTGAGAATGGACCGGTGATGGGATGTAACAGGCTCGCACCAGTTCGCCAGAACCGGTAGTAACTTTCCCGAGTGTCCTGGAGAACCGGTAGCAGCTTTTGGGGGGGAATCACCTTCGGGGCTTACCTTTTCACTGCGCATGTGGCCAAGCACTTGGTGTGCATGTACGCCTACAGTGCTTGGCGCATATGCACGGCCTCCTTGCTGTCCTCCCAAGCGGGGAGGAGGACGAGAAGCTGCTAGCCTGAAGCTCCCTATAGCCTGAAGATCCCCAGGGTAAGTGACTCACCTTTGGATGTGGTGTGTCTGTGTGTATTTTAATGTGTATTTAATACCTTGACCTATATTGACGTACTACCACAGTTCCTAAAAAGGCCTGGCGGCCTGGCTTGGGGTTTTTAAGCAAAGTCTTGGAGTTACCTCATCAATAAGCTACACCTGTGCTATTCCAAGTGCTGTTCCAATTGGAGAACCCTTAAGGAGGTACAGCTGTTTTACATTTACATTAAGGGATATTATCCTAGTCGTGAAATGGTATGATGACCATATCCATCTTGCAACATGGTGCTACCAAAGCACTTATACTAACCAGTAAGTGACGGGTTTGTGTTTGGGGTGAGTGGGTTGATTTATGTTTGGGTGGGTGTTTGGGTGTATTTTAATGTAATTTTTAATTTTATTTATTTATGGGTTTGTGTTGTGGGTGGGTTGAGGGGTGTGTGCTTATTTTTATTTATTTGGCCCTGCCTACTACATCATGACGTTAGCTCCGCCCACACTGTGATGTAAAAATTTTGACATCCCACCACTGGAATGGACTTAAGAGAAATCTAAGTAAGTAAGTAAATAAATAAATAATCCCCCCCCCCCCCCCAGGTTAGCTACTGAAGGGCCACCGGAGTCTCACTGGAAGCTGCCTGGGAAAGAAAGGAGAACCTGGATTGGGGCCCAAGAGCTCCCTTGGCAGCTGAGGCGAGAGAAGGAACCAGAGACGGTCGGCCCATAATTACCAGCTACCCATGGGCCGCCACAGCCAAACTGTCTTCCTCCTGCTTATAGAGGTTTCCGTTCTTGGGCCGGTCCCCCTGCTGCGATGCTGGACCAGCGCAAGGCTGCGCGGGAGCTTTCCAAAGCCTCCAGAGAGAGGAAAAAGGCTGGAAGGGATGCTCTGCCCTCAATGCACCCAAATCTAAATGGCTTGCAGACGCCGGGATGAGCCACGCCAAAGCAAGGGGCCAGATGCCACGTCTGCTGGGCAGGCAAGAGCAATTCCACTTCCATACACTGCCCTATAGCCCTTAGGGCACTCTCTGGGCATTTCAGCCCCCATCCCGTCTTTGGAAGGATGGAAGATCTGAGTCAACCTTGAGCCCTTGTCAAGGTCGAACTCCCAACCTTTTGGCTGCAGGACAGCCAGTTAACTCCTGCAGCACCAGGGCGCTATAATGACAGGTGGTTTACTTGTAACTCTTCTTCTTCGTGATCCAATGTGAATCCACATTGCGTACACCAAGAAACCCATTCATGTGGATTTACAGAGACCATAAAGAACTTGATAGAGCAGTTGTCAACCTTTTGAAGCTGTGGCCATTTTGCCCTTCCTCCACCACATGGCACTTCCTGGTGTGGTGAAGGCGGTGGGGGTCCCACATGAAATGGTGTCGTGGGCTGCATCTGGCCCACAGGCTGAGAACCCTTGTGACATTGCACAGGGGCAGGAATAAACACTGTTTTTTGTTGTTCAGTCGCACAATCGATTCTGACCCTTTCCGGTGACCCCATGGACCACTGTCCGCCAGGCACCTCTGCTCTAAACCATCCCCCTCAACTCGCTCAGCTCTGTGCCCATTGTGTCTACAATACCATCTAGCCATCTCATTTTTGGCCGCCCCCTTCTTCTTTTGCCCTCCACCTTTCCCAGCATCAAGGCTTTCTCAAGTGGAACCTCTCTTCTCATTTGATGTCCAAAGTACTTTAGCTTCATCTTTATTGTTTGCCCTTCTAAGGAGCAGTCAGGGTTGATTTCTTCTAGGATTGACCTATTTGTTCTCCTCGCTGTCCAGGGGACTCTCAAAACTCTCCTCCAACACCACATCTCAAAGGCGTCTATTCTTCTGCGCTCAGCTTTCCTAATGGTCCAGCTCTCACAACCATACATTGCCACCAGGAACACCATTGCTTTGACTAGACGAATTTTTGTTTGCAATGTGATGTCTCTACTTTTCACTATGTTCCCCAAGTTTCTCATCGCTTCCCTCCCAAGAATCAGTCACCTTTTTATTTCATGCCTGCAATCCTCATCTGCAGTGAGCTTTGATCCTAAGAAAGTAAAATCTGTCACTGCTTCTACTTCTTCCCCATCTATTTTCCAGGGACTGAGACTGTCTGTTGCCATGATCTTGGTTTTCTTAATATTGAGTCTCAAGCCAGCTTTTTCACTCTCTTCTTTCAACCTAATCAGGAGCTTTTTAAAGTCCTCTTCACTTTCTGCCATTAGGGTGGTATCATCTGCATATCTCAAGTTGTTGATGTTTCTCCCAGCGATTTTGATCACAAATTGTGATTCCTCCATCCCTGCATTGCGCATTATGTGCTCTGTGTATAAGTTGAATAAGCAGGGTGACAAAATGTAGCCCATAATTAAAACACTGTTACATTTAACAAGGATATAGAAATCACACTTATATACTGCCCCACAGGGCTTAACGCAACTCTCTGGTTGGTTCACAAGTGAATTGGTATTTCACCCCTTAACATGCCGGGGTCTCATTTTACCAAGTGGATTTGGGCTTCTCCTTCCACAAGCTGTCCTGCGACACTTTTTCGCCCACAACTGCAGGATGGGCATCTCAAAGAGAAGCGAGCACACCATAGCACAAAGTGATGTCACATTTCTGTTATTTTATTAAACTATCAGTCACAAAAGACACTGGAAAACATTGTTTTAACCCAGGGGTGCCCAAAATTTTTGGGCCGGCCACGTGGTTCAGGGGCCCGGTCACTATGGCCCATGGGCCAGATCCAGCCTCCGACACCAATTCATCCGCCCAGCAAAGCCCTCGTCGCTCCCAGAAGTGGAAGCAAAATGCGCCTGCACGAGCGCATTTTACTTCTGCTCCCGGGAGCGACAAGGGCTTCGCAGGCCAGATGAATTGGCATCAGGGGCCGAATCCGGCGCACAGGCTGTAGTTTGGGCACCCCTGCTTTAACCCACCATCTTCTAAGACACTGGGTTCGTGTTTGTTTGTGTTGGGAAGACGACGCCAAGTTTGTGGTGGGCTTAAGAAAATGAGACAGCGGCTTGGCTTCCGGCGCCCGTCATGCCTTACGTGCACGGCCGAGTTCCACATCCTAGAACTCCGAACGGAAAAGCTGAGGCCGGACCACAGATCCATCAGTGGCTGCACAAAACATGTCGCGAAGCAGGGAAGAGAATCCGCTTGGCACCCTGCACTACATTTACAGGGCCATCAAGAACTTACGTTTACAAGACGGGGCCAAACTTTCCATCCAAACAAAACAAGGTCTCTAATTGGGAACAGATGCGGAAAACGAGGCTTCAGTTTTCAGCTCGAGTGATGAATCGGCAGGAAAGTTTTCCAGATCAATCTTTTGGGGGCTCTTGCAAGATCATCCCTCGACAGAACCAGAGTTTGGGGGGTTTATTTTGAAAGGGGAGGATTCCAACGTTTAACCCTTGCTATGAAAGCCGCATCTTTGGGATCAAAATTGCTGGGAGAAAGATCAACAATTTGAGATATGCAGATGATACCACCCTAATGGCAGAAAGTGAGGAAGACCTAAAGAAGCTCCTGATTAGGTTGAAAGAAGAGAGTGAAAAAGCTGGCTTGAGACTCAATATCAAGAAAACCAAGATCATGGCCACAGGCCCTTATCAGTCCCTGGAAAATAGATTGGTAAGAAGTAGAAGCAGTGACAGATTTTACTTTCCTAGGATCAAAGCTCACTGCAGATGGTGATTGCAGCCATGAAATAAAAAGGCAACTGATTCTTGGGAGGCAAGTGATGAGAAACCTGGGGAACATTGTGAAAAGTAGAGACATCACATTGCAAACAAAAATTCATATAGTCAAAGCAATGGTATTCCTGGTGGCAATGTATGGTTGTGAGAGCTGGACCATTAGGAAAGCTGAGCGCAGAAGAATAGATGCCTTTGAGATGTGGTGTTGGAGGAGAGTTTTGAGAGTCCCCTGGACAGCGAGGAGAACAAATAGGTCACTCTTGGAAGAAATCAACCCTGACTGCTCCTTAGAAGGGCAAATAGTAAAGATGAAGCTAAAGTACTTTGGACATCAAATGAGAAGAGAAGACTCACTTGAGAAAGCCTTGATGCTGGGAAAGGTTGAGGGCAAAAGAAAAAGGGGGCGGCCCAAAATGAGATGGCTAGATGGTATTGTAGAGACAATGGGCACAGAGCTGAGCGAGTTGAGGGGGATGGTGGAGGACAGGAGTGCCTGGTGGACAGTGGTCCATGGGGTCGCAAAGGGTCGGAATCGACTGTGCGACTGAACAACAACAACAAAAATGAAAGCCGCGGCACGTGTAGCATCCAGGTTTTTGCACCCTAATGTCCAGGGTCCCCCAGCTAGGGAGCCACGCGAGTGGAGATTTTGGATGCCATAGAGTCCTCCCCACCCTGTAGCAACTTATCCAAAGTCCGCTCCTGGCTGCACAAAACCCACAATCGACGACAACAGGGTGTGGCAGATATTTAACATGGCCGAAACCTCAGGATAAACACAGCCATCAGTTTTCTTGAGCGCAGACACAGAATTACAGCCTTGGAAGGCCATTGAGTTTATCCTGTTTCCAAGCCAGAAAAAAAAGCCTGCTTCCTCTCTCATCCACGTGTTGGCCTGTGGTGGAAACACAGAAGGCGGCACTCGTGTGGACAAAATACAACATTTGCCATGTGGACGGAGTCCTGCTCCCAGCATCCACGGCTGCCGGCCATGCTAACAGGGGCCAAACTTTGGTAACTTTTGACCTCGATACAGTGATGGTGAACCTTGACACTCCAGCTGTTCCTGAACTTCAATTCCCAGAAGCCCAGATCCGGAGGAGCGCTGACTTGGGCTTCTGGGAATTAAAGTCCGAGAACAGCTGGAGTGCCAAGGTGCGCCATTATGGACCTAGAAGTTCCCCAGCCTAACTACACAGTTTACAATTTATACCCATGCCACACAACGACATAGGACACCCCCTTTTCAGCATGGGGGGGAGGACAAAGAGCGAAATCCCAGCCCAGAAAAATCCCTCTTCCTCCCAGACTTCCGGAAGGCCTCTGCCGAATCCTTCTTAGCCAGTGCACACTAAAGTCCCTTAACCAGAGAGGCTTGGGACCGAACAGAACTTTTGCTGTCAGAGAAAGTGAGGGGAGTTTGTGGTTTTTGTTTCTTCAGATCACAAGAGAAAAGTAGGAAACTTTGAAATAAAAAAACACGGATTAGAAAAGGAAGTACAAGCTTGTGGCATTTTAAAGATTGTTGCTCTACAATTCCCAGTCATCCTTGTTAGCTGATCCAGTTGCCAAGGACAGTAGAATCTGGCATCGTCTGAGAAGCATCGGCTTCCATGTGTCAGATTTGACATGTTTCCAACATCTAAAGCAAAATCAATAAGGATAGGCCCTGTTTTTAAGTACAGTCAAACCTTGCACAAAGAGCGCCTCACTTAAAGAGTAACTCGCTTAAAGAGCAGAATTGTCTCTGAATGTTCACTTCGCTTAACAAATAAATCCAACCAAAAACTCGCTTAACAAATAAACTGGGGTTCGCAATCCCCTCCACCAGAAGTCACATTTGGTCACTTCCAATGGTGTTTCGCTTAAAGAGCAAACTCGCTTAAAGAGCAATCCCGTGGAACGCATTATGCTCTTTAAGCGAGGTACAACTGTATTTCAATGCCACGCTGAGACGCTCAATTAGGATATACTGCTCAATAGCACAGACAAAAACAATCAAAACTGAGGGCAAAGCAAACCTACTCCAGAGATGGACATTAAATAGTGGATGGTAAATTCCCTTCCTTTCCGGTTTTTCCAACCTGCAAGCCAGGGGCAAAACTTAACACTGCAACCATTCTCCCAAATCTGCAGCATCAGACTTTCTCCTATAAAAATATCTGAAGTGACACATTTAGACTGAAATGAAAAGCACAAGTCATTTGGGTAGCACGTTTACATGGGCCCTGGGAACCGGTTTACAAAAAAAAGAGAGGAACCAACTGAAATTTGAAGAAAGGGACACAATCCATCGTTCTTGACAAGCCAAACCCTTCCAAGGCACTGTGGAGGAAGAGGTCGTTTGGGATCTCATACGTCCGATTAAGAGCAACGCTGGCTTACGCGGCGGCTCGATTTCCGCATGGTCTAGAGTCTGAAAAGACAGTGCTGTAGAAGGAGTCGGCTAGAAAGGCCATCAAGCCTTTCGTGGTTTGCTGCAGGGGCTGACGTGGCTTCAGAGAATGCGTAAGTTCTGGAGTGGGCCCAGGGCTTTCCAGAACACCATCCACTTTTTCCTTATCGCTGAAAAAGCTCCCTTCCCCAGTGCACAAGGGAGACCCATCTCCTTCAAGGAAGTTTGCCCAGCAAGCTCACTGTTTTCCGCCCTTCTGCACCCGTGGCCTGGAAAGGAGGAAAATAATAATTTAAGGGCCAGCTGGAGAAGTTCTGCTGCATTTCCTCAGATCAAGGTTACATCTTTCAGGGCGTCTTTCCCTCACTGGGGATGTCGCCCCAAACCAGTGGCAAGCCAAAAACTGAATGAAATAAAGCAAAGCAATCACACTTAAAAAAAAACAACTCCTAAAGCAGAAGTGCCCAAACTTTTCAGGCTGCGGGCAGGTCACGTGATTCAGTGAGCTATGGCCCAAGGTGCCCAAACTATGGCCCGGGGGCCGGATGTGACCCCGATGCCAATTCATCCGGCCCATGAAGCCCTCATTGCTCCATACGGGCATGTTTTACTTCTGCTTCCAGGAGCAACGAAAGCTTCGTAGGCGAGATGAATTGGCATCAGAGGTTGCATCCGGCCCCTGGGCCATAGTTTGGGCCCCTCGGTCCTAAAGCAAGACATGAACAGGTGAAGCGGGACTTCAGTGTTCCCAATTCTGAACCCACAGTCAACCTCCATCATGATAAATGCAGGACAGGCTAGGACAGATACCTTCCGTCACCCTGGCTGGCTCGGGAAATTGTCAGGCCAGAGATTCCTCTAAGCATCCTAACGACCCTGACATGATAAGCATCCTCTAGGCCAGAAGTTCCCAACGTTTTTTGGGCCTAAGCATCTCTAACATCCTGATTCCTTCCCCCCATGACATATAATGCTTATTATTCAAAGTGAACTCCTATTCACATGGAGGAAGCATTGCAAAAAAATTACTTAATAATTCGTTCTCGAATTGTCCCCCTCCTCCCCGGTGGGGCGTGTGCCTTACGTTGGGAAGAACGGCTCTATGCCCAAGTAATTAGGTACAGCAAATATTTATTTATTTATTTAAGCAAACTTTTATGCCGCCCTCCTCAAAAAGACCCAGGCCGGCTAGCACAACTCTCAACACCTAAAACACAATGAAAACATAATATAAAATCAAGATTAAAAATTTTTAAAAAGCTAAAACCAGACAAACAGAGAGGGGGATCAAATGAGCCAACAGACTGGGGCATCTGTCTGGCCCAGACCCCACACATGCTCTGCCAGCCAGGTCTTGACCCTCTTCCTAAAGGGCAGCAGCTCCGTCTGGAGACGCAGGTCAATTGGCAAGAGGTTCCATAGGGCCGGAGCACACACAGAGAAGGCCTTCCTCCTTGTGCTAGAGAGGTGTGCCTCTCTGGGTGATGGCACAACCAGAGCGCCTCTCTGGTCTGCTCTGGTGGGACGGACAGATGTCCTTAGGGCAATGCAGTCTCTTAGGTATCTTGGCCCACTACCATGTAGGGCTTTAAAGGTGATAACCAGCACTTAACCCCGTGATGGCAAACCCTGGCACGCCAGATGTTCTTGGACTTCAATTTCCAGAAGCCAAAGTGCCTGTGAATCCACATGAATGGGTTTACTGCGCAGTAAACAGGGATATGGGCTCCTGGGAATTGAAGTCCAAGAACATCCAGAGTGCCAAGGTTTGCCATCCCCTATATCTCAGGGAATCTCCAATTCCAGATTCATTGCCTCAAACTCCCAACTGAATTTATGGCCCAGCATGCATGCTATGACTTATTCTTATAGATTTACACCCTTTTTGTTTGCAAGAGGAGACAACGATGATCACAGAAGCATCTCTTCCCATTTCTTTCTAAATAGATGGCTAGTGGGATTGTCTTGTTTTGGACTTTGAGCTTCAAAACTCCACGGACTTACCTGCCATGTTTCTTTGCGTTTCTGGATCTCCTCCTGCAGGTCTGCAATTTTCTTCCGCCCGGCCAGCACACTTTCGGCCAACCTGGCGTTGCTCTCTTCCTTCTCTCTCAAGGCCTTTCGGAGGAACTCGCGCTGCTTCAGGAGGTAGGGGACCACGACATTCCGGATGTCTGCCTCGGGGATTCCACTGGGACGCCTGGGGCAGAAACAGGAAGAAGCTTCAGAAGGAGAGGAGAGAGAAGCTCCCTATGTTAAGCACTTCTTATTGCTATGACTGATATTTTACTGCATGTCAAACTAAGTCTTTATCCTGATGTCGCTGGATTTGAAAAGCAGTAGAAACCCACCCTCTGGAATAAATTGCCAGTGGAACTGCTCCGACTATATTCAAATTTTGTAAATCACTTAAAACCTACGTTTGTTAAGCATCCTTTCAAGATCATTAGAACTGTACAATATTGACCCTGGCCACTTTTTAATTGATATTACCTCCTCTTACTGTTGCTGGTAGTTTTAGGTAAAGGTAAAAGTCTCCCTTACTCAAAAGCCAGTCGTATCCAACTCTAGGGTTCAGTGCTCATCTGTTTATAACTAAGGAGCCAGCGCTGTCTGCATTTGCAGACGTTTCCATGGACATGTGGCAGGCATACCTAGACACCAGAGTGCACAGAATGCTGTTTACCTTCCTACCAAAGTGATCCCTATTTATCTACTTGCAATTTCTTGCTTTTGAACTAGTAGGATGGTAGGAGCTGAGACAGAGACAGGCGCTCACTACGTCATGCAGTACCCGGAAATCGAACTCCGACCTTCCAGTCAATGAGTTCAGCGTCTTAACCACTTGAGTCACCACAGTCCCCTGGTAGTTTTAATTTGAACATTAAGGGGTTTTTTTAAAAAAAAAACTATGCAATTTGGCTGTTTATCGTGTTTTTTGCTTGTGTTTTTATTGGATATTACGGGATGATGTTTTCACACACACACACACACACACACACACACACACAGTATGCCACCTTGAGTAGTGCTTGCACCAAAAATGGTGGGGTATAAATGTGAATAAATGAATAAATCTTATCATTTTAAAAACAGGCATTTATGAAGAGAGGGTGATACTCAGCTAGCAGTCCCCAGCCTAAGGCCTTAGATCTGGCCCACAGTGTCATTTGTAGGGGCCCACCCCCTCCAAGGGCATTTGAGAAATAAAATAACCACCCCTTTGAAGCTGTTGGGACAAAATGGCCATCCCCATCGTGCAGGGCAAAATGGCCATCCAGCCCTTGGAGCTGACTGAGAGAGTATGACCCAGCTTGAAAAGGCTGGGAACCCCTGCTCTAGACAAATGTTGAGGTTCATCCAGTCAGGCAGTTCTTAGGGTAAAGAGACCACTCCTCACCAGGCGGGGGTTTCCTTCTCCTTTGCTTCTTCCACGAGCTTATCAAGTGATTCAAACAGAACTTTGAGGTTTCCTTCCTCCTTTAGTTCTTTGATCTCCTCCTGCAAAAAGAATAAAACACAAGATTATTGAGATGTGGTGTTGGAGGAGTTTTGAGAGTCCCCTGGGCAGCGAGGAGAACAAATAGGTCAACCTTAGAAGAAATCAACCCTGACTGCTCCTTAGAAGGACAAATTGTAAAGATGAAGCTAAAGTACTTTGGACATCAAATGAGAAGAGAGGATTCACTTGAGAAAGCCTTGATGCTTGGAAAGGTCGAGGGCAAAAGAAGAAGGGGGCGGCCAAAGATGAGATGGCTAGATGGTATTGTAGACACAATGGGCACAGAGCTGAGCGAGTTAAGGAGGATGGTGGAGGACAGAAGTGCCTGGAGGGCGGTGGTCCATGGGGCTGCAAAAGGTTGGAATCTACTGTGTGACTGAACAATAACAACAACTGGAAAACAGGAAACTGTCATGGCCAGCTCACGTACACATAACAATTTGTTTTATTCATCTCCTTTGCACTGACTCCATTCTCAAATATTAACAAAGGCATCCGTGCTTTTGACTAGCCCAATTTATTAGCAGCCACAAAGTTGATAACTGGAATGCCACTTGGATGTTTACATGGAAAGACAGGTCAAATAATAATAAACGAGTACTGTACTTTGTTCACTTGCTTTGCAAACTGAGAACCTTTCATCATTTCTTAAGAGCTGGTAAGAATGCCGACTAATGCAAGAAAAAATTATGTGTGTTGCTTGGCTCTTACCTGGATGGAGCTTTGAAGATGGGAGACAAACTGATCGTAAACGCACTTTGTAAGGCTAGGTTGCGTTTTGTAGAGGCACTTGTAACATCTTGCAAACATATGGTATCTGTCGGGGAAGAGAAAGGGGAAATAGGGGTGATGCTTTACAGTTGCCAAACACCTCACTTTCCAAACAGCTGCTCACAAGTGATAATTCTTCCTCTAAATAAAATAAATGAATAAATTAAAAGTTTCCAGGGTCGGTTCTTTAATGTACACTAATATAATTCATTAATATGTCTCACACTTACATCCCACCCACCTGGAATACTATCTCACCCTGGCCGGCGTACAACAAATTGAAATATTCTTCGTCACAATATAGAGTTAAACATAAACATTAAATTAATGCTGTTGACTTAATTAAGTAGTCTTGTCATTTAATTAATTTTGGTCGTGGGCAGAGGACAGACTGGGACTTTCAAACAGTTGAAATAAGGCAAGTAGCACATAAAGGAAAGGGGCAATTATTCCGGTGGCTTGAAAGGGGGGGAAGAGAATTGGGAGTCCCAAAAAAGTAACTTTTCTCACTTCGCCCCTCCCCGCCCTTGTCAAAACATCTGGCGATCCAAATCTCGCGAGACCTCCCGGCTTATGACACTCTCACGGAGCTCACGCCCCCGAAATCTCGCGAGATCTCCGCTGCCTAGCAACTGCTCACCCGCCGGTTCCCAGCGTCCGCAAGAAAGATTCCACGATGAAGTCCAAGATCTGCTCCCGCCCGAGGTTCTCCTGGGAGGCCGGGAAAGAAGCCGGGGCGGGGTCGGCCTCTGCCTTCGACACCTCTCCTTCCAAAACGGCCGGGTCATCCGCCATCTTGAACCGCCAAAACCCGCGTATTCTAACGGCCGGGGAAGCTCCGCCCACCGACGCTTCTGACTGCTGGAAGTTCCCGCCGCGCAGGCGCTGTTTGGTAGTCCACGAGGAGCCGACGGGTTGCTGCAGGTGACGTCACACCCAGGTTTCTCTCTCATTGGGCCGCACTCTTCACCCAACGTCCAATGAGAAGTGCTGGATGCCGGCACGGGAGCAAGAAGAACCAACCTTGGTCACTGGCGGCCCCTAGTGGATAAAACCTGATAGCAGCTCTGGCGAAGGTTTGTTTAAACTACAGCTCCCAGAATTCTTCAGGTTCACAGCGTATGACCATGGGGGGGGGGCAGTGAGTTCTTACAGGAGCGATCCAAGCAAAATTAATATTATTAAGAAAGAGTAACTTTTAGGTTAAAGAACAACTTTTCCCAGCCGTTGAAAAGAGCCAGATAAAGTGAGGAGGAAGAAAGAAGTATAGTAACTTGAGTTCTCTGGAGGAAAAGTGGGACTTAAAAGCAAGAAACCAAATTATAGTCATGGATCTGCTTCATTAATTATAGTTATAGCCCACCTTTTCTCCAATGAACCCAAATGGCTTAAAAGTCCTGTGATGGCGAACCATGGCACGCTATATGTTCTTGGACTTCAGTTCCCAAAAGCCAGCACCCTATGAATCCACACAAATGGGTTTATTCAGTGATGGGATGTAACAGGTTCTCACCAGTTTGCCACAACCAGTAGTAACTTTTCCCAGTGCCCTGGAGAACTGGTAGCAGCCTTTGGGGGGAACCACCTTCGGGGCTTACCTTTTCACTGGTTCCCCCCACTGTGCACGCGCACCAAGCACTTGGTGTGCATGCATGCCTACAGTGCTTGGCACGCATGCACGGCCTCTTTGCTGTCCTCCCAAGCGGGGAGGAAGAGAAGCTGCTAGCCTGAAGCTCCCCAGAGTAAGTGACTCACCTTTGGATGTAGTGTGTCTGTGTGTATCTTAATGTGTATTTAATACCTTTACCTATACTTACGTACTACCACAGTTCCTAAAAAGGCCTGGCAGCCTGGCTTGGGGTTTTAAAGCAAAGTCTGGGAGTTACCTCATCAATAAGCTACACCTGTGCTGTTCCAATTGCTGTTCCAATTGGAGAACCCTGAAGGAGGTACAGCTGTTTTATATTTACATCAAGGCATATTATCCTAGAGAACTGGTTTGGCAAAGACTTAGTACCTAACTTCTTTAACTGTTGAAAAGTTGAAAAGTGCCAAAATGAAGCCATCTTGTGGTGAGTTCATTCTGTAGTTCTTTCCATCTGACCTAGTGTGAGAAAGATTAGCCAGAATAAGCTTTAAGCTCTGGTTTAAAAGCTCAGGTTGATTTGTGTATGGGGTGGGTTGGTGTATTTTAATGTATTGTTTATTTATTTACAGGTTTGTGTTGTGGGTGGGTGGGTGGGTTGAAGTGTGTGTGTGTGTTTATTTTTATTTTATAATTATTTTTTATTTTTTTATTTGGCTCCGCCCATGACATCATATTAGCTCCGCCCACAGTGATGACATCACGGTGGGGTAGTAAAATTTTTGACATCCCACCACTGGGTTTACTGTGATTCGTCCGGCCTTCGCAGCCCTTGTCGCTCCTGGAAGTGGAAGTAAAACGCGCCCCTTATGGTTAAGACTCTTCCGGGTTAACTCTTTCTCCGTACAGGCAGGCTTTACTCCGGTTTCCAGGAGCGACGAGGGCAGCGCGGGCCAGATGAATCGCAGTAAACCCCCTTGTGTGGATTCACAGGGTGCTTGGGCTTCTGGGAACCGAAGTTCAAGAACATATGGAATGCCAAGGTTCGCCAACAAGGGCTTAAACACTCCTCCTTCCCACAACCTCATGAGAGGTCATTAACGGTTCCAAGTAGGAACCTAGTCAGTCTACGTACTTCTGGCACAACCCAAGCACGACATGTTGGGAGTTTGTTGTGACACTGTGTCCTGTCCATAGCTGAGAGATACCAGGAATTAGCTTTCCTGGAGAGGGAAATCCTCTCTAATCACTGGCCACCCTTATGTTCATACCTTATGCGCATCATTGCTTCAAGAAGTCGGAAGTGCCATGACACAAGACCTGCCTGGACACAGCAGAAAAAGGTTTCTTTTTTTCTCCTAAGTCTGCCGAGATTCACCTCCCCACCAGTACTGGCTTACTGGGGTTGAATACAAAGAGTGGATTTGTGTAGACAGGGATTACGGAGGGGATGTGAACCAAAATCATCCTTTCTGCACAACTCATTCACGCTCGTCAACTGCAACTTGTGTCCGAGAATGCATCCCCCCCCCCCCCGAAGCAGGAAAAATGTCATGGGCGTGAATTTGTTTCAGGTGGATCCCAGCTTGCCATGAAGTGGCCCACAGACTATGGTCTCAGAGCCATCTCCTGCGTCCCTTATGAAATGAGACATCCAGGGTTTAACACTGGGAAGGCAATGGACTTCCGCAGCCTTGAGGATATGGACAAGGTATGCCTTCACAGCCAGTCCATCTGGCACGGCCTCTTCCGCCTCCGTGACTGTTGGCAATCAGAGTTCCTCCTCTGCTCATTTTGCCATTGGGCCCAATAGGATGGTTTCCAGTGGCATTTCCTTCACTGAGGGGGACCTTCACCCCACCTAAAGGGGCTCATCCGCCCATAGCCAATGGCTCATTTAGAGAATCAGGTTAGTTAACCGCCACTTGACACTCGGCGTTGAGTCGCTGGCTCTATAGTCTACACCATTACCGTAGCGGGATGTCTGGCCATTCACACTAACCACACTAGAAACAAGGCCTTTTTTGGGGTTTTACCACTCAGCATCCCTCACTGCTGTCAAGGTCACTCAGACAACATTTGGAAGGCTGAATTCTGCCATGGTTTGGTTCTAGGCATTTCACACCCTTGTAAGGCACAGAACTCAGTATAGAGAGGTCCTTTATTTCTCAGTCATTGGTAAAGTAAGATCCACGAGGAGGAGGGTGAAATAAATAATAAAAACTTTAATTACACTTCAAAGACTTCTTACAGTGCAAAGTCAAAACCTGTTTTCAGTACACAAATACATTCACAAACTCTGCCTCAAGACTGCAGGCACAGATATCAGAGATTGTTTGGAATTTACTCCTGTGTAAAGTAAGTGGTGGGCAGGCAACCCTTCCCGTTCCATGTGGCTGCAGAAGTTTTTCCTGTTTGGCCAAGTCCCTTCTTGCTCCCCGTCCTCAAAATAATGGGGTGGGAAACTGTTTCTCAGAAGACAATTGCTAATGACTATATAAGCATCCAGAGATGTGTAGGACAGAATTTGTCCCACAATCTCTACAGACTAAATACCTGAGGGGAACCAGATAATTCAGATTATAATTGTACTAAAAAGTCAAAAGGTAAGGAATGGAATGAGATATCAGCCTGGTCACTGAAATGATGAGAAGTACCTGCAATATTTGAGGCAGCATGAAATGAGCACAGACCTCACCAGAAAACACGTACATTTTTTTTCCTTTGGGGTGGGGGAGAGATAAATAGCTTGCCATTTAACTACTCTGAGGAATCAGGATCTTGATATAAAATTCATGGACCAGGTTACATAGATTTTTATTAGGGTTGGTGGTATAAACTGGTGAACCGTTGTGAAACCATCACAGCAGTTTTGGAGATTGGAAGGAGAATAAGCCATTCATACCCTAAAGCAGGGGTGCCCAAACTATGGCCTGGGGGGGGGGGATTCGGCCCCCAATGACAATTCATCCAGCATACGAAGCCCTCATTGCTCCCGGAAGTGGAAGTAAAATGCGCCATATGGGAGCGACGAGGGCTTCACCGTATGGGCGCGTTTTACTTCTGCTTCCGGGAGCGACGAGGGCTTCGTGGGCCAGATGAATTGGCCCCCAGGGCCATAGTGACCAGCCCCCTGAACCACCACCCCTGCCTTAAAGGATTATTACAAGCCTGCTTTGCCCTTTAATGTCACTGAGAATGAGCCACTGTGACATGGAGTTGTGCTCTGCTCGTCATCATATTGGTAAAGCATGCGCACAAACACACACACACACCCTGCCCAAAATAAGAACCTGCCCACAAAGAGACGCTCAATGGGACAGAACAAAGTAGGTTGTGAAACTTAATAGTGCAGTGAGATGTGGGGAACCCAAAGTTCAGACAAAGAAAGACCCTGATTGCTTCTCTTAACAAACAAGTTCCAGGGCCTCCAGGATGGTCAGCGTCCCTCTCCGTCTGCCAAAGAGTGGGTTTGGTTAATACCACGCGTCGGACAATGTGCAAATAGAAATTAGTCCTGCAGTACAAGGGCAGGGTGGGCAAGAGGTGGGTGGGGTTTTCTTTTGCTCTACAGCAGTGGTGGCCAACCGTTGGCACTCCAGGTGTTCTTGGACTTTCAATTCCCAGAAGTCCAAGTCAGCACTGCTGCTGATCAGGCTTTCTGGAAGTCCAAGAACATCTGGAATGCCATAATGAGGTATCATATTTTAGAGGAAAAGAGGATTTTTCTCTTCAAAGAGCAACCATTTAGTGACAGTAGAATAAGAATTAAAATACGTTGAAGGAAGGTTAAAGATAATTAAAGTAAAGAAAATGATAGAATGGATAATCAAGAATCCGATATTTGGAGATAAACTGTGAAACGGTAGGACAAAAAGAATAAGATAAGGAAGTAAGAAAGGAAGTAAGAGAGGAAGGTATTACGAAAGGATAACAAGATTAAAGGTATTTCTTGACAAATATCAAGAAAGTAATAGACGATGAAGAATAAATGGTAAATGACACTATTTTGGATCAAACGAAATGAGGAGTAACAGTTGATAGGAAAAACTGATAAGTCAGTTTTCAAGTTGATATAACTTCTAAATTGTTATGAAGTGTTTATTGTTTGATTAGTATAAATGGAATTTAATGTAAAAGAGAATTGATATTATTTACTTAGGATCAAAAGAAGTGTAGGGTAACAGTTGATAGGAAAAACTGATAAGTCAGTTCTCAAGTAGATATCATTTCTAAATTGTCATGAAGTGTTTACTAATTAATTTGTATAAATGAAATTTAATGTAAAGGATTGTGAATTTTGGAAAGTAAATGTAGAGTTGTTATCATTCTTTAAAGGAAGATGAAAAGAGAAGAAGGAAAGGATTAATTTTAAGGAAATAAAATTGATACGATTTCTTTTGGATTAAAAGAAGTCTGGGGTAACATAGTTGACAGGAAAACAGAAATAAAAGAAGAGATAGAATGGATAATTAAGAAATTGGATATTTGGAGAAAAGTTGAAAATGGTTGGATAAAAATGATAAGCTGGGGAAGATAAAAAGATATATATACGAATACTGGAGGAAATGTAGATTGATAAAGGGAAAAAATTATTAAAGGGTTGACTAAAGTAAAGATGGGGAGAAATTTATATAGAAATATATATTAGTAGTATACAGATTGGGGAAGAGAAAAAAAGGGACTGTTAAAAGATATGCCTTGGTTATGGAAAAGAAGTTCGGGGTAATATAGCCAATAGGAAAATTTGACAATGTAATTATTTTGTGGCATGTATTAAGTCAATTTAATGTCTAAAATGTCATGAAGTGTTGATTGATCAACATATCTCTTCTGTTGAGTTAAAAATTGAATAAAAATACATTTTTATAGTACAGAATATAAAAGAAGTGGGAAATTTAAGGAGAAGAAGGGTAAAAGGGAATTTTTATAAGAAGGTCATGAAAAGGAAAATGACTCTTGTCAACAAAGGTTAATAATGTGTAAGGATGGAAAACTTAATTAGAAAATTTAAAGGAAAAGCAATAAAAAGAGAATGGTAAACAACCAATGGTTGAAGGAAAGGAGAAAGAAAGCAGCTGTTTTTGCTACGAATAATAAGGCCTAATTGATGCCTTTAAACATCAAGGAGAACCCGCTCTAGTTCCGGTCCCCCTCCCATTCTTCGACACTCGGAGGCGGTTCTTCAATGGAAGGATAGGGGAGAGAAGACGATAAGAAGGTGAAGGGTTGGGTCTACAGCCTCAAACCCCCATCCCCAATGCAACTGTCAGATCGCTGTCCTTAACGCGGGTACCTGTGCCAAAAAGGCCGAGTTCTAAGAAGCTGAGCTGGGAACCTCATAGGGGCCGTACCACCTCAAGCTACCGGTGGAGGTCTTCCACAAAGGAGCAAATGTCTCCTTGCTGGAAACGAATCCCCTCCTACTAGAGTCAACTTGGCTAGCTTTCAAGAGGTAGGGGTTGTTTTGGGTGGAAGCAGAAGTGGGTGGCAGAACAGCCAACATTTGTGGCTCCTCCAAGAGTCAATTTTTTAGCCCTTCAGTGGGAACTCAACCAAATACAGAGCATGAGACACTTTGTAGGCAACAGGTTGAAAACCACAGCACAAGAAACATTCAGGATATGGCTGCCTTCTGACTTCCCTGTCCGATGGGGGAGAACCTAATGGATCTGTCCATCCAAGGGCCTTCTCCCCTGGATCTTGCTATGATGGGAAGTCTAACAGTTTGTTTGGAAGAAGTGGATCACACACAGTTTCCAGTAGTCACAACTTTGCTTTGCCCCACATGGGCTTGTTTGGGAGAAAAATCTGTGGAGGGTTAGGAGTGCCCAAAAGTAATCCCCACCTCACTTCCTGATTATAGCACATGAGTAAACGCCAGAACATGTTTTATCTGTGGCAACAGAACAATCCAAAGTGCAGAGAAAAATCATCTCCCCAATAGTTCATTTAATCCCCCCCCAACCCCTTACTTCACTCTATAGCAATGGTTCTCAATCAAGGCCCACGACCCACAGGGGGGCTTCAATTCCCAGAAGCCTCAGTCAGTCCACTGGCTGATCAGTAGCTTCCGGGAATTGGAGTCCCAAGAACCAAAGCTTGGGAAACGGTGCTCTAAAGCAAGGGAAGTTACTACCATTATGTTTATACACCCCCATTCCCATCTCTTTGGGCCTTTTATCAACATGAGCAAAAGAGCAGGTAATTTTTTTTTAATTGCAGAACCAGCACCAGGGGCTTAGCAGAAATGTTGACAAGACAGACAGATGAAGTGGAAAGATATCCAATAATTCTGGAAAGACTGAGGCAGCCGCTTCTCATCATAGATAGGTGATGGTGAACCTTGGCACTTCTGATGATCTTGAACTTCAATTCCCAGAAGCCCTGATCAACAGGAGTGTTGACTTGGGCTTCTGGGAATTGAAGTCTAAGAACAGCTGGAGAGCCAAAGATGGCCATTTTGGGCCTGGATGCTCTGAAAGCTTGTACAGAAGAAACGGGAACCTAAATCAATTTTGTCCAAAGTGAAGTTCAGTCTCTCAAGGGCCAGCACTCTTTCCCTGAAAAAGAGAAACAGCCTGCCCTTCTTATCTCTTGCCTTGCACATTAACAAAACATTCATTCATTTGTTCGAACGTTCGCCCTTTCTTGCAACAAGATCAAAGAAAGTATGATACAAGACTTCATGGCCGAAGTACAGCCTGCCTTTAAATTAAGTCCAAATTGAGCAGTCTGTTTCTTTAAAATATGCACTCACATCTGCACAAAGGCCACAGGATAAAGGGCGAATTCTACCTAGAACAGATTGTAATTCCCCTTTTGCAAAGGATATACACAGAAGACAGCGTTGTGCATCGTAACGTTCCTTAAAAGGAACATCCATGAAAATAACTTTAGACACCACAGAAATACAGGGGGGGGGGGGGGCGGACACCTGCTATTGTTCCAATGCTGGAAACAATACTGGAAAGACAGGATATTTACACAAGGGGCCGAGGGTGGGTGGGGGAGAGAACCATGAAAATGTACAGATCTTGTTAAGATGTCAACACAAATTAACTCTGGCATTGGTACATCTCCCTGTTTCAAACCGTCCTGGAAGGTGTCCGGCTCTTTTATGAAATGTTTTACCGATTGCTTCTTTTACACTGTTTCCCACTGGCAGATTCTCCACCAGTGGAGGGGCTTTTGGCAAAGTTAATTCTCACTGCACAGGGAATTTATTCAGGAAAATAAACAGGCAGCCGGTACCTGTTTTGGAGTTAGGAAATGCCATTTGCTTCAAACCTTAAGTTTTTTTAATGAAAAGGGAAGCAAAGGGAAATCAAAATAAGAAAATGTGTAGGGCTCCACTCACCCACAAATGAGTTCATGAGTTCAAGGGGGGGGGGGGGAAGGTTTCTACAGTCAGCGCTCCACCTGCCGAATGCTACCATCGGTCCAAAGTCGTGGCGCAATAAATGCAGGAGAGGGGAGTCTTGTCCCTCCGCTGGCACTGCGATGTCCGGCACCTCTCCTGCTGCCACGGGGCTCACCTTTGTGTGAGTCTTTCGCCATGCCACTCGTGGTCCAGAGAACGGTCCAGAGACGTCCGTCTCCCCTCAGTCCTGATACTACCAATGTCTGGAGTCCACCAGCTCCGGACGGAGGCTCAGCTTCTTCAGGGTCTCGTACCCAATAACGATGACGATGGTGGACGGGGTGGAGGAGATAATACGCGCCGAGAGTCCCTTGGTGAGGCCCCACAGACCCTCTTCAGCCATCAGCTGCCTGAATGTGAGGATGATGGAGCTTTTGCCTTCCACCTGCGTGGGAAGGAGAAAGAAAAACCCAAAACCTAAGGTGGGAATTCTCAGCAGGTGGTCAGGCCATGCTCCCTCAGACAGCTTTGGAGGCCACACGGCCTTTTTGCCCTTCCTCCACTACATGGCACTTCCGGGTGTGGTGGAAGTGGTGGGGGGCGACGTGAAATGGCACCGTGGGCTGCATCCGGCCCACGGGCCACAGGCTGAGAATCCCTGGCTTAAGGGGTCATGTATGAACAACAGGAAGACTATCCTTCTATTAAGGACAATCCGTATTACACGTCGGACACACACTCTCTCTTCCAAAAGAAGTAAGCTCCATAAGTATGAATGGGCCACTGGCACAGCTTGTAGCCAGCAGCCTTTGGGATCAAGACAGAAATCTTGCCTGCCACGCACCCAAGGGTGTTCTCACCTGCACACGAGCCCGGATCACGTCCATGGGGTTGGTGAGGGTGGAAGCAGTTGCGGCCGCCAGGGGCCCGGAAATGGCTTGGAGGAGGAGGTGCGGGCAGTCCCGGGGCGTCAGGTTGGCGAGCTGTTCTGGAAACAGGAGCAAGAAGCAGGTTACATAGGCCAGGTGACAGGCGGAGACTAAGGTGAGGCAAGAATCCTTGCCTTCAAACTTCAGTCGTACCTGTTTGGGCACTTTTGGATAAGAGGTATCAATGTGGACTACGGATCAGTCCAGCAAGATGGAGGGAACCTGCTTCCCTCTAGATGTTGATGGATTACAATACCCATCATCCATATGTACAGTTCCAGTCTGATCAGATTATCCTGCTATGGTCATAGACACTACTGCCAGTGACTCAATGCTGATTGTCAGGTGGTGGTTAACTAACCTGATCACCTTGAGGACTAGCGGCCTTTGGTGCCCAAATCCACAAGGAAGGGTGATGGTCCCCAAGTAGATTAAATCCCACTTGAATCCCTCTTGATGGAGGGCAACAGCTTCAACCATCCTGGCCTGGGGATGATGATGAGGACTTTGTATGCCAAAAGGGCTCAGGACCAGAAAGTGACTCGTGGAATTAGATCCGTGGTACTCCGGGTGTCACAGTAAGATAGAGAAGGCCACTACATAATTATATTATGTGTAAGGATATTATGCAGTGGCAGTCGTGGCCAGGAGGGCTTTCGCACCACTTCATGTTGTACACCAATTACGCCTGGACTGGGACTCCTTGCTTATGGTCACTCATGCACTGGTCACCTACAGACTGGATTATTGTAACGCGCTCTACATGGGACTACCCTTGATGACCATTTTGAGGCTACAGCTGGTTCAAAATGTGGCTGCCCGTGTGGTGATGGGGTGTGGACGATATGCCCATGCCTCACCTCTGCTGCTGGAGCTGAACTGGCTACCGGTCTGCCTCTGGGTGCAATTCAATGTCTTGGTGATGACCTTTAAAGCCCTACATGCACCAGGGTACCTAAGAGACCACATTGCCCTGAGGACATCACCTTTTCCCACTAGAACAGACCGGAGGGGGCTCCTCTCCAGCAAAAGGAGGAGGGCATTTTCGGTCTATGCTCCAGCTCTTTGGAACCTCCTCCCAAAATTCTCAAAACCTGGCTCACAAAACAGGTGTGGGGTACGGCCAGTATAGAAATGTCCCCCCACTGGCCGATATAAAGCCTAGATAAAGCCTAGACTGGGCCTTGAGGGTGGCAGAATGAGGGTATACGTTTAACTGTCTTTTTAAGAGTTTTTAACGTTGACAGTTTTAATTGATTTCATTGTCATGGAATGTTTTTTATATCTTCATCTGTGTGCCGCCCGGAGTCGCTTCGGCGAGGGGGCGGTGGTACAAATGTGAACAATAAATAAATATTGTTCCCAGGACAATCTTCATGGCTAATTGCCACGAGGATCGTCAATATTCAGGATCAGATATGGCACAAAGAGGAGACGCCATGCAGCTTTCTGTAATACCTGACTGGTATAAAATAGTCGTTTCACTTGACAGGCTCTGCTCTATCGATGTCTCAAAAACAGCTTTTGACCTTCCTGTGTCAGCCTAACCTCCCGGGTGTATAGTTCATTAACCAGTTGGTTCTGTTAATTAAGAGCTTCGTAGTCTCTCTCCCCTGTGTAAACACCTCACTCACTTTAGCTTATTATCTGCATTGTCACCTGGATGTGACACACACAGGGTGTATTTGAACACCACTCCTGCCCAGAGGAGCCGATCTTGAGCCACCCAAGCTTCGCTGAAATAAATCTGCTAGATTTTAGTAAACGTCAAAATCGCCCTTGCTCGAAAGCCAGTTGTATCCGACTCTAGGAGATGGTGCTCATCTCCATTTACAGCCAAGAGCCAGCATTGTCTGCACCTGCAGACATTCCCGTGGACATGTGGCAGGAGTGACTAGACATGGACTGCACAGAGCGCTGTTTACCTTCCCATTGAAGTGGTACCTATTCATCTCCTTGCAATTTCTTGCTTTCGAACTGCAGAAGCTGGGACAGATGACGGTAGCTCAGTCCATCACGCAGCACTCGGGTTCTCAAACTGCTGACCTGTCACCTTCCATTCACCAAGTTCAGCATCTTAATTACTAAGCTTCCGCAGTCACTATTACTTATTAGAATTCAACCTCCATAAATCTCAATTTTGGGAATTCTGCCTGGCAGGCAGACATCTAAGGTAAGGGTCTCCCTTGCTCGAACGCCCATCTGACGCACGTCTGACTCTAGGGAGTGCTGCGTATTTTCGTCTACAGCCAAAGAGCCCGAGTCCGCAGACATTTCTGTGGTCATGTGGCAGGCATAACTAGATGCCAGAACAGTACCTATTTCTTGCTTTTGAACTGCTAGATTGGCAGGAGCTGGGACAGAGGATGGGCGCTCACTCCATCATGCAGTGCTCAGGTCTTGAACTGCTAACCTGCCAATCTTCCAGTCATCAAGTTGAGCGTCTTCACCACTAAATCCACCACAGTCCCTCCTGCTAGGTTTTCCCTTCTAACAAGAGGTGATGCGACCGAGAAGGGGCCTTGTTAGGGCTAACCCGGCACCTGTCCTGGCTTCTCTTACCTGCATAAAAGTGGTAGAAAGGCCACCACGCAGCACTGTTTGGAATGTAGGTGAGCAAGGAGGCCACGTAGCCCCGGTAGAAACCCCGCAGCCCGTCAGCCTTGAAGATCTGTGTAATGATGTCCCGGGTCTGGCCGAAGACGTGGAACCGCCGGCCGGCCGGGGCATGGACCTTGAAGCGTCCCATGCTGTCCCCAATCCGCTGCATCATCAGGTGCTGGGAGACGACGTCAATGGGCACCGTGATGCTCTGGGCCACCAGCGAGGCCGAGCCGCCGGCCACCACCGACTTGACAGTATTGCTGTTGGTGTACTGGGAGGCGTACTTGCGGGTGAGCTCGTAGGTGGTCACGTAGCACTGGCCAGAGAACAGGGTGAAGGTGTTGACCAGGAAGCCCCGGTACAGCCCGGCCGCCCCTTCGGCTCTCAGGATCTTGACAAAAGCGTCAAAGGTCCCATTGTAAAGGCTCTTCCCCTTCTGGACCTGCAGCCGCGTCCGGATGAGCGTGAAGGGGTAGACGCTGACCCGGATCACCATGGTCATACAAACGCCAAAGACGTAGAACTTTTTCTTGTCCAGGTCTTCCCACTCGATGATCGGGATGTTGCGTTTGTCCTCCATGGTGGGGGGCCCCCGGGGAGGGGGATGAGGAGGAACAGGCATGAAGGTCTGCTAGGCAGGCATCCTTCAGAAAGATGAAGGCCAAACCGGCCCCTGGCAGTCGATCTCTTAGGAGCCCAGCCTCCTCCTGGACTCTGGAAACAAGAGTAGAACATTTGGGTGAGTGGGTGGGTGGGGAACTGCCATAATTCCACGGAGCACAGAAAGCAGTGCCTCATAATTTAAACTTCAAAAAGAGAGGCTTAAGACAGGATTACAACCTGATACAAAGGAAATCTTAGTTTATTAACTGTCGGAGATGTAATCCATTAAGCCTCTATAGGTTTTAAGAAAGTAGCAGGTTGGGGGAAAATAAAATCATGCCCTGATTCCAGATTTACGTTTGATTACCGTTATGGGATTACTTCCTGGAGGGGAGTAGAAATATATATACGATAGCCTCTACTCTAAACTCAGGGTGGGTGTTTTTTTGGCTGAAGCCTTTAAAAAAAGAAACTGCAGTGGCTCACGTGGTTAAGATGTTGAACTCAACAACTGGAAGGTCGACTTGATTCCTAAATACTGCACGACGGAGTGAGCGCTCCAGCTTCTCAGGGACGCAGCGGTCAGGAATGGTATTCCAGGAGGAGTTTAGACTTCAGATATTACCCCACCCCCTCTGATTCACAAAACCAACAGGGTTTAGCATCTAATAAATATCCAAACTGAGTTAATTTAAACGAGTTGCAGTTTACTCTTTTTTAAGGACAAGCAGAGCGTAACTCAATCTCACTTTTGTTGGTCTATTCCCGTGATGGCGAACCTCGGCAATCTAGGTGTTTGTGGACTTCAATTCCACACAGTAAACCCATTTGTGTGGATTCACAGAGACTTGGGCTTCTGGTGAATTGAAATCCACAAACACCTGGAGTGCCAAGGTTTGCCATCACTGTTCTATTCCCTCTTACCGATTTCGGTTCTTATTTGGTTCTAATGGCAATATGATTAACTTAATATACACATACATGTTAAAAAAAAACCAACCAAAAGTAAAAACGAACCATAAGCAATTAGCCAGCTGCTCTCTCTCTCTCAGCCTGCACCATCTACGGACTTTGAGCCGAGGGTTGCTTCAGGACCCTTCTTTCTACTTCCTGTTCTTCCAAATGCCGCCTGAAGCAGCATGTACAAAGTCTGACCCACAACTTCACCTAGGAAACCATTTCCCGGGAAGAGAGCCAAGTGTTTCTTCTCTCTGTCAGCTTTCATGGCCGTGGATTGAATGTGAAGGAAGCTGTTTCGCTCTACTTTCTGATTCCGTCTCTGAAGAATCTTGAAGCCAACCATTTCACACTCTGAATCCCCTTGATTCAGACTCTCCTCCAGAGCCTGTGAAGGCAAACTTTGGCACTCCAGGTGTTCTTGGGCTTCGATTCCCAGAAGCCCAAGCCAGCACACCTGCTGATCAGGGCTTCTGGGAACTGAAGTTCCAGAACACCTGGAGTGTCAATATTCACCATCACTGGTTTAGGATGACATCTTGTCGACCCAGCAGTGTTAGCCCAACTGTTAGCAGTTATGAAAGCATAAGTGTCTACCTTTCAAACAACATGGAGCACAGTAGAATCGGCAGGTAGAAAAGCTTCATTCATCTTGAGTTCTCTTACAAGGTTTTCAGCATTCTTCCTTTGAAGACAGCAACTTCCTAAAATAAATAAAGATAACGAATTATATGTCATAGCAACCAGTGTGAATCTGTGTGCTGGTCAATGGAGAACAGAGTTCAGTGCCACCTGCTGTTCACAAAATCTCACCCCATGGCCCATTAAAGCTAAAAGGTAAAGGATGCTCTTGCTTGAAAGCAGTCGTATCCGACTCTAGGGTTCAGTGCTCATCTCTGTTTCAAAGCCGAAGAGCCAGCACCGTCTGTGTCTGCAGACGTTTCCATGGACATGTGGCAGGCATGACTAGACACCGAAACACTGTTACCAAAGTGGTGCCTATTTATCTACTTGCAATCTCTAGCTTTAGAACTGCTAGGTTGGCAGGAGCTGGGACAGAGATGGGAGCTCACTCTGTCGTGCAGCACTTGGGTTTCGAACAGCTGACATGCTGACCTTCCAGTCAAGTTCAGTGTCTTAACCACTAAGCCACCACAGTCCCATGGGCAAGACTAGAGGACCTTTAAAATCTCCTTTCCAAAAACAGTTCTATGATTTAAAACCGCTTTTCTTCTAGGAAGAAGAAAATAAAACATATTTCTCTGTTCTTTCTTGCTTAGACACTAATCCCTATTTATGATCAACAACAGAAAAGCGTCTCATTTTACTGGAATTTCTTCTCAGATCCTTTTTGAATGTTTGGACGAGCTTTTAAGTTTTGGTATGCTGGTTTGGATATGCTGTTAAAATAAAAAAGAAAACAGTTAAGAGATTTAAACCAAAGACAAGTTTATTAACAAACTGCAACTTGCTTTCAACGTGATCCTTTGGTTAATGAAGCTGAAGTTTTTGTGTCTAAGAGCAGAAAAAAGGAAAACAGCTGAAAGCTGGGACATGGCCCACAGGAAGACAGGGTGTGTGTCCGTCCAACTCTTTCTCTCAAGGAGAACAGTAATCGGTCAAACAAGCCAGAAATGCAAGACAAGAGTATCTAATTTTAATTTTGAACTCAGCTCTGCAGATTCAAAAGGAACTAGGGATAGCTGAACAGTCTTGAACTAAAAAAAAAATCTGGTGCTTCTAACAGTTCAGTCTCTTCAGCCAGGCACGTTGCCCCACCCATTTGCAGTGAGAAAAGCAAATTCTTCCCATCCTTTGCAAATGTATAGATCAGCCAAGGATAAATACTGGTGTCAGGTCAGGTGATCCTGCTATGGTCCCAGAGTAGACCCTACTGCCAGTGACTCAACGCAGTTAACTAACCTGGCAACTCTGACAAGGAACGGTCGGGGGGGCGGCAAAACCTATAGGGAAGGGTGAGGCTCCCCAAATGGATTAAATCCCACTTGAATCCCTCTTGATTGAAGGCAGTAGCTTCATCAGTACTGCCCTGGGGATGATGATGGTGAGGACTTCATGTGCCAAAAGGGCTCAGGACCAGGGACTCACAGGACTGGATCAGTGATACTGTGGGTGTCACACTGCGATGCGGAAGGCAGATGAAAGGCCAGAGCATTATATTATCAGGACAATATTCATGGCTGACTGCCATGAAGAAGGCCAACATTCGGATTTGGATATGGCAGAAAAGAAGTAAAAATACAGCTGTATTGAAGACGAAGAATACCACCCAGAGTGGGATACCACCCAAATGGGCAGTATAGAGATGTAAAAATACATTTAATTTAAATAAGATTAAAAGTTGATATTGGGTATTGAATAAGTATGGTAGTGAATAAAGAAAATATAAATATTGTAATAAGTTGTAGGTTGATTAGAAGTTTTGATACATGAGTTATACCCATCGTAACTGAGATATATTGTCTTTGTCCGATTATATTTTTTCTTTTGTGTTTTTCCTGCATTGCATTGATAATCTTATTTGCTTTTTTCTTTTCTGTATTATGTTATTAAAATCAATAAAAATATCTTTTAAAAAAGAAATGTAACAATAAATACTGTAAATAAATAAATAAATAAAATAAGCAAGTACAGTAATACCTCATATAACATTAGTATCGAATAACACTAAAATCGCATAACATTAAGGAATCTGGGGGGAAGAATTGCATCAGATAACATTAAGATCCTATGGGATGCTTCAGATAACAACCGCTAAAGCCTGTGTGGTTACAATGTATCTCTATGGATCCCATAGGATTTTAACATGCATCAGATAACACTAAAAATCATATAACACCAAGACTTGTGGAACCAGGTTTTAGTGTTATATGAGGTTTTACTGTACTTGGAATTCCGGAATAAATTCTCACTCACAGAGCAACACAACCAAGAACATCACAAATCTAGAGACCACAAAGTAGATGGATAAGAAGTAGACAACCCCTTTCCAAGGTCAACACAAAGCTATAACTCTTCATGTGGTTGTGTGGAAACTATGGAAACCCTGTCTTCTCTACATCCACACAAGTGCGGTTTACCAGCAGACATGAAGAAGAAACACAAATTGTGAGATCTTGGAATATACTGTACTGTATCAGGGTTAAGATATGAGAAGCTAGCACCCTTCTTTCCTTGATACAAAGGGCTGAGTATTTCTCTGACTAAACTAATTGTCAAAATGAGCTGGCTAGGAAAAGAACACTGGCTATTTGTCCATCACCTTATCTGCAACTATCTGAACAGTCAAGCAACTATCTGAACAGAGCTTTGCTGCAGGCGGTCTACACACAATGCTACAATTCCATTGCTCCCTTTCATACCAGTCCGAGTGTACAAATCACAACACACACACCCAACCTTAGCAAAGACCTTCTGTTATGGACTGTCGGATGCTGGGGGGTTCTCCCCAAGGTACGTCGTGGGCTGCTACATACATTTTTCCTGGAAGTCATTTTCTCAGTTGATGGTTGTGTCTCTGGTACTCAGTAAACCGAGCCTGGCATGAAACATGCAACATGCGGTACAAAGATGCAGGAAAAGTGAAGCTTCTAAGAACAGCCAAGACCATCTTTGCTATCACAACGCAGTAGACGGGTGGCCATGCGGGTGAGGGCAGGAATGAGCCACAAAAGTTCAGCCAAGGGCTAGGGAAGTTAATGGAGAGCAGAGCTAACACACTCCACGAGGATATTACAACATAGTTGGTGAATGCACCAGCCCCGACTTCTTTACACACACTTTCCCTAAACCTCCTCTTTAGGAAATCTCCCTTTCCTTGCGCCTCATTCTGCTTAACACAAAATCTTGGCACTCTGTGTTCTGCACCCCACAATCCAGTCCCCCCAAATCCCGGCAGTGAACGATGCTCTGTTCCACCTATCCTGTCCCCAATCCTTTCCTAAACCACCTCTCCTCCAGTGTAGAGCTCCCAAAACAATTTTAGCTTCCTAAAATCCTTTGTCCCCATCATTCCCTAGACCAGTGATAGCAAACCTTGGCATTCCATCTGTTCTTGAATTCCCCACTTCAATTCCCAAAAGCCGAAGTCTCTGTGAATCCACACAAATGGATTTACTGTGAGTACACAGTAAAGTTCAAGAAACTCTGGAGTGCCAAGGTTTGCCATCACGGCCTTAATCTCTTCCGCCCTCTATGCCACAATGGGTTTATTTTAATAAATGGAGGAAGAGTCTTTTTTTATGCAACAAATTCCTTTTAGTACTTTTAAGCAATTTTGTGGCTTATAACATGCTCATTTCTAGTGTTACCAACTCACTCTAGAGTTCACAGACCACATATCCCATCATCCTTTTCCATTGGCGATGGGAGGCAGATGGGAACTAGAGCTCAACATTGGCCGCAGGGCCAGAATTCAGGCCCCCTTCTCTGTAGCACTGCTGCCTCCTCCTCTTGATATGTTGGAGGGGGAGGAGAGCACGGGTCTCCAGATATTTTGGGATCATCAGCACCCATCAACCCCAGTCACTAATTTAACAAAACAGCAAGGGATAGGGCGGGCTGAGGAAGACGGTGGAGGGATGCCTGGGATGAGGTTGCAAAGGGGCAGAATCGACTGTGTGACTGAACAACTACAAAATCCCAAAAGAGGACTTAATTTGCCCAGCATCCTTGCTTTTACAAGGCACTCACCCTCCAATTACACGGCAGCCCATTAAAGATTGTAATTTTCCATTCAGGAAAGCCTGTAACTTGCACATCTGGTCTGCAGGCTTGGAAGCTCTTTGGAGGTCAAATGTGAACCTTTCCCTCAACCCTGCCTTTCTTCCAAGGTTGGCTCCAATGTCGACCCCTCCCCATCTCCGGCCCCCTCCCTCTGCAGGGGAACCCTTTGGGGAGGGGGGGTCTTCCCTCTTTCTGCCTTTTTGGAATCCATACCTAGCAGAAAAGCTGGTCCCTGTATTTCCACCACACTTGCTCCCTCCAACGTTGTATAACTTTGGATAATTCAGATTTTTTTTTAAAGGGGGAGGAGAAGAGGAAGAAGAAATTCCGCCCCCTTAAAAAAAACCCAAACCCCAGTAACACTTGCCACTGCAAGGCTTGAGGTAGCCTTTCGGTTTTCTTAAAATAAGACCCCTTTTCTTTAAAACCCTGATTCCCACATGACCCTCTGAAACACGTGTTGCCCCTCCCCTCGCTTTTAAACCCAGCCTGGGAGGAACAAATCTGAAATAAACCCCCTCCCATAGGATCTTCTTAACTTTTTAATGAGTCTTCACCTAAAAAAACAATAAAGCCTCTACTAATTATCATCCCCCCCCCCAAAAAAAAAAACCCACATTGAAACACGTGTTGCCCTTCAATTCGCTTTTAAGGCCAGCCTGGGAAGGAGAAATCTTAGATCTCCCCTACCCCAATATTCTAGGGATGTTCTTAACCCCTTAATGAGGTCTCGCCTAAAAATAAAGCCCTTAATTACGGGCCCCCATAACCCCACATAAATACTGAAACACGTGTCGGGGGGGGGGGCGTCGTTTCCTCCTCCTCTTTTAAGCCCAGCCTGAGAAGAGGGAAATCTTAAACCCCCTCCCATATTCTAGGGGTTTTGTTAACCCCCTAATAATGAGTCTTCACCTAAAAGAAAAAATAAGTCCTCAATTATCACCCCCAAATGTCCTCACTCACACGCATTGAAACACGTGTCGCGCCCCTCTCGCTTTTAAACCCAGCCTGGAAGGAGGAAATCTTAGATAATCTCTCCCACCCCATCTAGGGTTTTCTTCACCCCTTAATGAGACCTCGATAAAGCCCTTAATTTCCCATCCAAATACCCCCCCCCCAATAACATTGTGAGGCAGGGGTCTTCCTCTTCCCCCCCTTCCCCCCCCCAAATGAAGCAGTTCCGCCCCCAATTAGCGAGCGTTTTTAATTAACCAAGCCCCCCCCCTGAAGAGTAACTGAGGGGGGCAGAAAAGGGGGTCCATTTAGCGACCCCACCCCAAAAAAAGACCCCCTCCCCCCTCAGGGAGTCACCTCAGGAGGGCAGTTGGGGCCCTCTTCTAAGCCTCGTCGACGCCCACACGCAGAAAAGGTCGCCCGAGGCACGAAGGGAGGAGATGGGGGGGAGGGAAAGAAAAAGAGTCGCCCCCGTTTTTACCTCAACGCGGCCGTTGCGGCGACGGCTTCGCCTCCTGCAGCTGCTGGCGCCGCCATCTTGGTCGCGGGAAGCGGAAGGCCCCCGCGCAGCCTCAGGAGTAACTACTGCGCGTGCGCTAGAGGGCGAGGGGGGGTTAAGGGCCCGCTCAGCCTCAGGCGGAACTGCTGCGCGTGCGCCGAAGGGACCCCGTGAAGGGAAAGAGAAGATGTGACTATAGAGCCGCGAAAAGGAAGTAGAAGGGCACTTCCGCCCCTCAAGTGGGGATGGGTTATAATAGAGTCTGGGAGGAGAAATTAATGTCATGGGAGGTCATGGGGTGGCTCATCATCGCCCCATGGAAGGGAAATGAAGTTATCCCTTTAGTTTACATATTGATTTTAAATATTATTATTATTATTATTTAGACTTGTATGCCGCTCTACTCAGTAAAAACTGACTCAGAGTGGCTCACACCATTCACAAATAACAATATTACAATGCAAACCAAAATACACTAGCATATACAGTATAGTATAACAAAACAATTAAATACAGTAAATACTATACAGATCAATACACATACAATATTATAGTGTAATCAAAATACAATAAATAAATATTATCGCAGCACAATCTTCAGTACAGTAATACCTCGGATAACGTCCGCCTCGGACAACGCCAAAACCGCAAAATTAAGATAATTTTGATTTTAAATTATTATGGTAATGAACTTTCACACATTTTGCTAATGAATCTTTCATGTAATTTGCATTTACCCCCGGAGTGTCTGAAAGATCAACAAGTGGGTCCTGGAGCAAATTTAATCCTGGACCATCTCTGGAGGCACAAATAATGAATCTGAGGCTGCCCTGCTTTGACCACATAGCGAGAAGAGGAGAATTTCTGGGAAAAAACAACAACACTAGGGAATGTGGGAGGCAGCAGGGAAAGAGGAACAGCCCAATGTGAGATGGATGTACTCCCTAAAGGAAACCACGGTGGCTGTTGAAGAAGGACGTCTTGGATAGCTCTCATTCACACTAGCACCATAACTCACAGAGGACAGGGCATAGTAATGAAGCCAGCCCAGCTGTTTCAATTGAATCAAGGCCCCTTCCCACTGCAGAAGGGGTGGGATGGGGGGGAGTCACTTTAGACTGCAGCTAATTCTTGAAGCCCTTGCTCACCCGCTCCCAAAAAACAAGAACTGCTTTATAAATTTTTAGAAGCCATGGAGTGGGATACAAATTTTATTTATTTATTTATTTATTTTACAGGCTTATATGCCACCCTCCTCAAAGACGCTCAGGGTAGCAAAAGTTTAAAAAGATACATAAAAACACAATTATAAAAACCAATTTTAAAATTATTAAAATAATAAAACTGAACAAGTTAAAAGATTAAAAATTCATACAATGAGAGGGAGGGGTCAAATGAGCCAACAAGCCGATGCAACTGTCTGACCCAGACCCCATACCTGTCCCGCCACCCAGGTCTTAACCCCCTTCCTAAAGGGCAGCAACTCCAACTGGAGACGTAGATCAATTGGCAGGAGGTTCCATAGAGTCGAGGCGGACACGGAGAAGGCCCTCCTCCTAGTGCTAGAGAGGTGCGCCTCTCTAGCCGATGGTACAACCAGAGCGCCTCTCTGGTCCGTTCTGGTGGGACGGACAGATGTTCTTAGGGCGATGCGGTCTCTTAGGTATCCTGGCCCACTACCATATAGGGCTTTAAAGGTAATGACCAGCACCTTGAATTGCACCCGGAGGCACACTGGCAACCAGTGCAACTCCCTGAGCAATGGTGAGGCACGAGCATAACACCCGCACCCCATCACAACCCGAGCAGCCACATTCTGTACCAGTTGCAGCCTCCGGATGGTCACCAAGGGCAGCCCCAGTAGAGCGCATTATAATAATCAAGTATGAAGGTGACCAAAGCATGTGTGACCATGAGCAAGGAGTCCCGGTCTAGGAGCGGGCGTAACTGGCGTATTACACGAAGTTATGCAAAAACCCTCCTGGCCATGACTGCCACCATGAAGGCTTCTGTCAAAAAAAAACCCTTTCTTTCCCAGACACTGTGAAACTAAATTGAGAATATACAATCTGGGACAGGGGTGAGTGGGAGGTGATATAGCAGTCCCTGCAACACAGGAAGTCCTTGATTTTTAGTTTTATATGTGTGGCTATTGTCAAGGGGGGAGGGACTGCAGTGGTTAAGACGCTGAACTTGACAACTGGAAGGTTGGCAGGTCAGCAGTTCGAGACCCAGGTACTGCATGAGGGAGTGAGCTCCCATCCTCTGTCCCTGCTCCTGCCAACCTAGCAGTTTGAAAGCAAGAAATTGCAGGTAGATAAACAGGTACCTCTTTGACAGGAAAAACAACAGAATTGCATGCACTCTGGACTGGTGCAAACGCAGACAGCACTGGCTATTTGGCTATAAACAGAGATGAGCACTGAACCCTAGAGTCGGATACGACTGACTTACCTTTACCTATTGTTCCTAGAGAAAAAAGCCTAGAACAGCCTTAAAACGTCATCAAACGGCAAAGGACCTGAGCTGGTCAATGTTGTATAATACACACCTTACAAAGGTGACCTTTCTGAACTGTGCACCCAAGAATGAATAGTCATCGAAGAAAGAACAGGAGTATTGCATTTAATATACATGGGATATGGGCTAATGGATTCTGGAACGTGTAGTCCAAAACAAGTGACATCCCCAAGCGGGATCCTCTTATCCCGGCACTCGTCTTGGGCAACTGATACACTTTCAACCATTCTTTGGTCAAGCATCATATCTTCATTTTGTAAAACAGCTCAGGGTCCTTGCTCTGGACCAAACTCATTTCCCGTTGCAAGGCTCAGGGGTTGAAGACCAGTCAGTGGCCAGGGATGTGAGTCAAGGCTGAAGACCAGAGGAAAGTAACTTCTACTGGCGAGAGGAGATGGGCTCGGGAGAAGATGGGCGAGGAGGCCGCGGGCTTTTCTCTTGGGCAGCTGCCTTTTCCCTGAGCGAATGCAGTCTTTCCCCCCCAGGGCAACAAGGCCACTTGGCAAGCACGCAGGGACTGATCAGCACTTTGGCAACAATCATCACGACCACGGTAATGCCAAGGAGCAGATCAGACACACCGCCAGGACCTTCAAAAGAGAAAATGGTGCATTCAGACCATCCATAGAAGACCCCATTTGCTAAACACCCTTTTGAGTATAGGCAGCCAAAAAGCAATTCCTCTTGATATCCGATGCCCAACCTTTCCAAAGGAATCCTGTTTCCCACCCTTTCCGAAGCCCTTAGCCTTGTGGCAGCGACGAAAACGAGAAAAACCCCACGGGAACGGTTCCCACAGAGGAGCAGAACCACCGGCTTGCTCCAAGTTTGTTGCATAAGATGCATTTCTATCGCGGGGACCCGTTTTAAGGAGTGAATCCATTTTCCTTTCCTAACGTTTCAATTCAGAGTCACAAAACCCCATCATCTCTGTGTTTGTTTGAATTCAAGGAAAGCCCCAGTTTTCTTCACATTGGCCACTCGAGTGTTTATATCTTGGGTCTGGGTCTGAAATGGGCTGGACTTTTAAGACGATGGAGAAGTCTGTACATTCTGTGTTAGATATGATTTATGCCATCTTTTGCCAGCAATCCCCTGCAGCCGTTTCCGGAATTAATTAATTAAATAATTGAGTCCTCGGATAAGGGCATGGTATAAATGTAACAGAATGTAATTAATTAATTAATTAATTAACTGACTAAATAGCTAACTAATTAGTTAGTTAGTTAATTTTATTACATACCCTGCCCTTATCCGAAGTCTCAGAGTGGCTTACAATTAAAAACAATTAAAAACACATTAATTACAATAAGAATTAAAATTAAATGCCAACTGACATTCAGAACCCAATAGCCTCTCTCCACCAACGTGAAAGCCAGTGGCATAACTTTGTATTGCATAAATTTTCACAAGGAGCTAAACGTCTCTACTGCGAGAGAAAACGTCCACATTGATTTCTTAAATTAGATAACATTTAATTGCCCCAAATTATGCACCTGGCATTATACTGCCTAGTGTAATTAATTGCTGTATATACTGAAATATAAGATCCCGAATATAAGTCGAGGTAACTAATTTGTACCCTCTAAAACTAGGAAAATAAATTGACCCGAGTACAAGTCGGGTGGAAAATCCAGCAGTTGCTAGTAAGTTTCAATAATTAAAATACATGAAAATACAGTAAAATTAATTAATTTAGACATTTTGTGTGGGTATGTTTTTGAGTGTTTACATTGACCTAACTATAAGTCAAGTCCCATTTTTGGTCCTCATGGGGGGGGGGGGCTAAAAAAACTCAACTTATACTTGAGTATATACGGTAATCAGATCCTGTCCCATGAATTATAACGGTTGTACACTTTCTTTTAGTTTTGGAACTGTGAATATGTTATAACAGCCAAATACTTTTCTAACTGCACTGTTTTTGGCCTGAATGGAGCATGGAACACGATGGCTTCTTCTTACGCAAATATGGAATATAACTTTCTTCCAAGGAGAGGGAAACTTACCCTCACAAACTTCCTTTAAGGAGACCGTCCTGGATGCGATGCTGACAGGGTGGTCGCCATGCAGGTAAGGTTGAAGTCAGAGTGATGCGGTCTCTTAAGTATCCTGGCCCACTACCATGTAGGGCTTTAAAGGTAATAACCAGCACCTTATTTTGTGCTTGGATTGTTGTGATGAATATTCAGCGAGAATTAATTATTTCATAGAAAGACTAGAGTTCAATATTGTCTAATAACACCTGCAAATTAGGGTACAGTGCAGGGAAGTACCTTTGGGGAAGCCTGTCTGTGATGGCAAATTTGGCCTACGCCCCGGGCGGCTGAAACCCACACTATGCCACTTTGCCTGGGAAATCACAAAGGCCCACCTTATGACACTGAAAGGACCACATTTTATGCTTTGATTTCGGATCTTTACTCTCACAAAGCAAGATACTGCGTCCATACCAGTCCTAACATGCAGCCAGACACGGCTAACCTGAGTCAGAATACTTGTTTAGTTTCTGTTCTGTGGTGCTGGAGGAGAGTTTTGCGGAAACTCTGGACTGTCAAAAAGATAAACAAGGGGGTCCAGGAGCAAAATTAAGCCTGTGCTGTCTCTGAAGGCCAAAACAATGAAGATAAGACTGTCTTACTTTTGTCAGGTTCTGTTTAAGCCACCTGACAATGTACCTGCTAAAATAGGACCCTTTGCCCTGATTCTCAGAAAGCAATCACACTTATTTACTGCCGCACAGCACATAGTGCACTGTCTGGGCTGTTCACAAGTTAATTAGCATTATTATCTCTCACTGTTTATCACTTTGCCTGGGCAGAGATTCCTCTTTCATCAGGTACATTGTCAAGTGACTTAAACGGAACCTGAAATGTGCCCTTACATGGTGGCAGTGGTGGGATGCAAAAGTCCGGAGACTGTTATGTTACAACTCTTGAAAAAAGCAAAACTCTCTGGAAAAGACAACAATGGAGAGAAAAGCAGAAAGCAGCAGAAGAAGAGGATGTTCATATGTGGGATGGACTGACTCACTAAAGCAGTGCTTCCCAACTTTTGGTTTTCGGACTTCAGTTCCCAGAAACATGTCAATTTCCTAAAGCACTGATCAGCCAATGGATTGGTTTAGGCTTCTGGGAATTGAAGTCCCCCGGTGGGGCCTGGGCCCCACTTTGGGAACCACTGCCCTAAAGGAAGCCACAGGCTATACCTTGCAGGAGTTGAGCAGAGATGCTAAGGGCAGGACATTTTGGAGATCATTCATGAGTTCACCATAAGTCAGACATGTAATAACAACTCTCTTTTTTCCTTCTCTGGGGCAGTTTTGAGGGGATTTTAATAAGATTTTAATTTAGGAGTATAAAAATAAACAATTGAGGTGAATCTCACCATGCGTTGGGGTGGACTCTGTCGAAGTTCTTGTACCCGGATGTTCAGCTAGAAGTTGATGGGACAGAAAGGAATAGCGGGAGAGCAGATCAGAAAGAAATCCATCAGGTGAAAAGATTCAGTGGCTTTTTAGAAATAAAACTTGTAGCAACTCCAATTTTCCTCATGTAGCCAGTCAGGTTTTATAAACAGGGCTGAGCATCTCCCGTAAATACCTCGAGTGACAGTTGCATTTGCAACCAGATTTGGGAAGCAGTATAGCCTCGCCAGCGGATCACAACAAACAGCCCTGGTGGCGCAGGGGTTAAATTGCTGCACTGCAGCCAGAAGATTGAGAGTTCTATCCTGATGGGACCCAAGGTTGACTCAGCTTTTAATATCCTACCACGGTTGGTAAAATTAGTCCCCAGCATGTTGGGGCAAAATGCTAATTAAGTTGTGGACCACCCAGAGAGCACACTAAGGGGTGATACATGTCTAATTGCTATTGCTATTTAGTCTTTAGTAGCAGGAGTCCACGCAAAAGCTCCATGAAGCCTCAAGGAAAGTGCTATTGGCATAATTTCCCCCTGACATGCGTGGGAATCTCTCTTCTCCCCCATGACCCAAAGGAGCATCGTGTGAACACTTATCAAGAAACGATAACCAGTTGTGCTTAATCTGCCCACCGATTTTAGAGCCAGTGGCAATAACATGAGTAGCAAATTTCCACCAGAAGCTACAGGTCTGCCCTGCGTAGTTGACATTTTGTTGTTCAGTCACACAGTCGCTTCCGACCCTTTGCGACCCCATGGACCACCATCTTCCAGGCACTCCTGTCTTCCACCATCCCCCTCAGCTCGCTCAGTTCTGTGCCCATTGTGCCCACAATACCATCTACCCATCTCTTCTTTTGCCCTCAACCTTTCCCAGCATCACAGCTTTCTCAAGTGAGTCTTCTCTTCTCATTTTATGTCCAAAGTACTTTAGCTTCATCTTTACTATTTGACCTTCTAAGGCACAGTCTGGGTTGATTTCTTCTAAGATTGACCTATTTGTTGACATAGGCAAGAAGAAACGGCCAGGCAGATTTCTTAATTTAAATTTTAAAAAATTGCCCCAAATTATGCAGCTGGCATAATTAATTAAAGAGATCCTGGCCCTTGAATTATAACGGTTGTACACTTTCTTATAGCCTTGGAACTGTGGATATGTTACAGCAGCCAAATGCTTTTCTAGCTACACTGTTTCTGGTCTGAACGGACCCCACGGAACAAGACGGTTTCTTCTTACACAAATACGGAGTATAACGTTCTTCCAAGGAGAAGGAAACTTACCCTCGCAAACTTCCTTTAAGGAGACCGTCCTAGATGCGTTGCTGACAGGGTTGGTCGCTGTGCAGGTGAGGTTGAAGTCGGGGGCGTTCGCTCTGAGCTCAAGGATAGCAGAATTCCCCAAAATTCCAGCCTTGCTGGTGTTTGTCCAGGAAAATCCCACGTCATCTTCCCAGAGACTCACCGAGCACTTCAGACGCCGGGTGACGTTCCCTGTTTTGTTACACTGGATTGCCAGGTCAGCCGCCGACAAGCGTTCTGCACAGGAAGAGAATGAATTTTTTTAAAAGTTAATTATTGGAACAGACAATCAGAAAAGTGTGCTGCTAAATTAAAAGTAGGGTAATATCAGCATCAGGAGCTTAAGAAAAATTAGAACAGAAGGATATGGAGATCCCCCCTCCCAGTCCTATTTCTTTTCTTTCTTTGGCTAAAGATAACTGGTTATTACAAACCAATTAGCCAAGGTCTCCCTTGCTCAAAAGCCACTCACATCCGACTCTAGGGTTCGATGCTCATCTCAGTTTACAGCCAAAGAGCCAGCGCTGTCTGCATCTTTCAGATGTTTCTGTGGACGTGTGGCAGGCATGACTAGACACCGGAGTGCACACCACGCTGTTTACTTTTCAGTACCTATTTATCTATTTGCGATTTCATGCTTGGTTGGCAGGAGCTGGGTCAGAGATGGGAGCTCACTCCGTCCTGCAGCACTCAGGTCTCGACCTGCTGACCTTTCAGCTGTCAGGTTCATCATCTTAACCGCCTGAGCCACTAAAAGCAAGACACGGCTCTGCTCATTTCCCTGTCTCGGCTTGGATTCATTATTTTTTAAAACCAAACAAAGAGGTTGTTTCATGCGGATGGGAGAGACCCGTGATGGCGAACCATGGCACTCCAGATGTTCTTGGACTTCGATTCCCAAAAGTCCCCGTGAATCCACACGAATGGGTTTACAGTGATTCATCCGGCCCTCATCGCTCCTGGAAGCGGAAGTAAAAGATGCCCGTACGGAGCAAGGGTTAACCCGGAAGGGTCTTAACAGTACGGGCACATTTTACTTCCACTTCCGGGAGCGGCGAGGGCAGCACAGGTTGGATGAATCGCAGTAAACTCATTCATGTGGATTCACGGAGACTTCAGGGAATTGAAGTCCAAGAACATCTGGAGTGCCAAGGTTCGCCATCACAGGGATATACTGTACTTTGAATCTCCTGAAAGACTCCCTCTATAAATGTCTCTTCCATTTCCCAAGAGGATATTCAATGGGGAAGCAATAGGAGAGACTATAAAGCCACACCACCAAAAATACTTTCTCTGCGGTACCTGTTTATCTACTTGCAATTCACAACCTAAGGCCTGTGGGCCAGACCCAGCCCTTGAAGCCAATTCATCTGGCCCCGTGGCCTCGGCATGGCTCCTGGAAGTGGAAGTAAAAAACACGCCGCCCAGTCTCAAAATGCTGCTACATGCATTCTGTGCATGCGTGGCACACGTTTTACTTCCACTTCCAGGTGGGGGAGCCTCATGTGGCTGGCCCAATCAGCTGCCAAGGAAGCCTGTTCAGGCCCGTGGCCGAAAACATCGAGAATTGCCGAAATCTTCTCGCTTAGCATGGCCAGTTGCAACTAGAGTAGACCCATTTGAATAAGGGGAACTTACAGAGAATTTTACTCGGCAAAACCCATAAGGAACTTCTCACATGAAAAAACAAGATGTCAGTCAATAAAAGGATATAAATGGAAATTTTAAAAATTAAATTAAAAGGGTTGAAATCAAGAAAATGAGTGGAGCTGTTTGGTCTATAAATAATGTTTAAAAGCTGGGGTGGGAAATACCTTAATTGGGGAACGCAATCATTAAAAGGGAAAGAGAGGAAGGAAGACTCCCAAACTCTTTGCCAGTGTTGGAAAAACATCCCAGCAGGATGGGTTTTATTTATTTATTTATTTATTTATTAGTTTTGAGCTCCAACCAGTGATGGGCTGCTACCGGTTCGGACCGGTACGCCCGAACTCATAGCAGCTTTCCAGAGGGGATTGCCGAGGGGGTAGTGAACCCCCAGGCAACAGGTTCGGTCGCCTCTCCGGCCGCCCTCTGGATGACAGTTCCGGGCAGCCCAAAATGGTTGCCCGGAATTGTGCATGCGTCAAAACTCAATTTGATGCATACACACTAAAAAATAGAAGTGTGCATGCGTCAAATTGAGTTTTGATGCATGCGCACTTCTGGGCAGCCATTTTGGGCTGCCCAGAAATGCAGAGCGCCTGGAGGAGTGGCAGCAGCCTCTTCTCGGTGCACTGCTGGGCCGGGCAAGGCCAGGCTGTGCCTGCCTGCCTGCTGCTCCTCGGCCCCAGAGTAAGGTAAGTGACTGGTTTGTGTTTGGGGTGGGTGGGTGGGTTGAGGTGTGTGTTTGATGTAGTTTGTTTTAATGTGTATGTAATGTATTTATGTATTATGAGTATATGTATTTATTTTAATTTATATGTATATATGTATTCATATGTATGTATTTATATGAATTTAAATACTGTACTGTGTATTTTTATTTAATTTTTATTTAATTTATTTATTTTTAATCCAATTTCCTACTAAGAAGTTTTGAATGCCTGAGAAAGTCTTTGCTATTTATTTATCGTCAGATGATGATCTACATTAATGTTAATAGAACAGCAAGCACAAAATGACCACCTCAAGTTCCTTTGGTATTGCTTTGGTTTCTTTGCCCAAGAAAGGTCCCACCCGATTGCTGAAATAATACTTACTGTAAACCTGGAGGACAAAGATTTTGCCATTTGTGTCCTGCTGCTGTGCCTTGTACCTTCCAGAGTCGTCTCGGGTTAGATCTCTGACCTCTAAACTTCTGCAATCTTCAGAGGCATTCAGTCGCCCTTTAAAGGCTGAGACCCATATGCTGAGTTGACACGGGGGTCCAGGTTTTAAAATGGCTAAGGTGGAAAAGTCCTTGTTTGCTTCACTTTTAAGCCAGATAATCTCTGTAAATAGCTGGAAATTCGCCAGCCGGAAAGTCACGGATCCTCCCAGGACTCCAGTCTCTTTCACTGCAGGTTCTTCTCCAGAGGCTTCGGTCCCTTCAGGAAGAGGAGAGAAATAAAGTGTCAGGACACTAATTAAACACAGAGTTGTTAAGATGCTGAAGTCGGCAACTGGAAGGTCAGAGTTCGATTCCTGGGCACTGCAGGACAGAGTGAGCTCCCGTCTCTGTCCCAGGTCTTGGCCAACCTAGCAGTTCTAAAGCAAGACATTGCAACAAGTAGATAAATAGGGACCACTTCGGTGGGAAGGTAAACAGCATCCCGTGCACTTTGGTCTCAAGGCATGCCTGCCACATGGCCACGGAAACGTCTGGAGAGGCAGACAGCGCTGGCTCTTTGGGTATAAGCAGAGATGAGCACTGAACCCTAGAGTCAGATACAACTGGCTTTGAGCAAGGGTGAACTTTACTATTGTAATTCGTTGATCTTTTTTTTAACTTTTAAATCTTTTATAATTTTTAGAACTGAAGTTTTTAGGGAATGTTTTGATTTCTTGGTTGTTATGTTTAATGATATGTAAACCGCTCTGAGTCGTCCTGGTGAGGAGGACGGTATATAAATACAAATAAATAAATAAATAAGGGAACTGCGCTGACTCAAGTAATTAAAGACACTGAACTTGAGGACTGGAAGGTCAGCAGTTCGAGACCCGGGTGGTGCATGATGAAATTGAAAGCAAGACACTGGAAGTACAATAATTCGTTCTGCAAGGCTTTTTGCCATGCATCATATATATATAGATAGATTTCCCATGGGATGCTTCGTATAATGAAAATCTCCACAGGGAAGCTACACAAGGCAACATTTGTCTTCAAATTCCCTTCGTTACACGAGGTTTTCGTTATCAGTGCCCTTTGTTATACGGGGTTTTACTGTCGATATATAGATACTGCTTTGGCAGGGAAGGTAGCAGTGTTCCGTGCCGTCCGGCATCTCATCATGCCTGCAGTGCTGGATTAAGCCAGTGCAAGGCCTATGGCACATCGTGTGGAGAGGCCCTGCCTATAAAATAAAACACAGCTCACGTGTCAATTGGCTCTGCCACTCAACACAAATTCACGCTAGTACGGAGTAGTGTGCAAGATGCGCGCACAGACAAAGATGGCCCCACCTGTGTGGACATCTTTACTCTTTGGCATGCATTGAACACTCCAATGAAGTGTCGGCAAGTCACTCCAAGTGAACATTTTTTGAATATCTGTGCGGATGCATGGAATATTTACATTTTGGATTTTCCTTCTAACTGAGT
The DNA here is from genome assembly GCA_030440675.1 of Furcifer pardalis. Taxonomy (NCBI): domain Eukaryota; kingdom Metazoa; phylum Chordata; class Lepidosauria; order Squamata; family Chamaeleonidae; genus Furcifer; species Furcifer pardalis. The sequence goes on along the minus strand of CP126899.1, from coordinate 11,683,472 downwards.
ACACAGAACTCTGTTACCTTCCCACCAAAGTTGTACCTGTTTATCTACTTGCAATTTCTTGCTTTCGAATTGCTAGGTTGGCAGGAGCTGGGACAGAGACAGGAGCTCATTCCATCCTGCAGTACTTGGGTCCCAAACTGAGGAAGGCCTAACATGAGATAGATTAACTCCCTAAAGGAAACCATGGGAGTGCAAAAAAAAATATATGTCACTTTCCGAAGCTGAGTGGCTTCTGCCCCTAGACTCTATCAAGTTCTTCTTCTTCGTGATCAGTAAACCCATTCATGTGGATTCACAGGTGACCAAAAAGAAGAACAGGTACAGTTAAGCAACCTGTTCTTATAGAGCCCGGGGAGTGCACTGGTTAAAACTGTTGCACTGCAGCCAAAACGTTGTGAGTTCGATCCTGACTATGTCTCAAGATTGACATGCCCTCTTCCATCCTTTCAAGATCGGTAAAATGAGGACATGGGGGGGGGAAATGTTTACTCACTTTGAACCACTCAGAGAGGGCACTAAGCACTATGGCAGGGCTGTCCAAACTACAGCCTGGGGCCAGATTTGGCCCACAGGCCCATAGCTTGAGTGTCCCTGGTTTAAGCAGAGAAAATGGCAGCTTAAAATTGTATCTCCTCCTGTTGCAAAACAGATGGCAAGGCCCGTTTTACTTCTGCTTCTGGTGGGAGGAGCCACGTGAACGGCCCGCTGAACCACCACGTGACCGGCCCGCAGCCCAAAGAAGTTTGAGCACCCCTGCGCCATATGGTGGTGTATAAGTGCCACTGCTATTGCCAAATAGAGAAATTTCGCTCAATCAGGAAGAGAGAGTAACTGGTCGTATATTTAAACCCTTTAAAAGGAAATGGAGGCCTTCCTCTTTTTATCTTGTGACCTGGAAAAAGGAATGAGCATCAGAGTGACAGACAGGCGGTGGGAACGGCGAATGTTTCCCCACAGCCGATGGAAAGAGGTCTAGGGAAACCACTGGTCAGCCCCGAGCAAAGGGGGTGAGCGCATAGGGGGGAAAAGTCAGGAGCACATCAGATTTACCTGGAGGTTTCAAACAGAGGCAGACTGAGTTAGCTTACTGCAGGGATTCTCAGCCTTGTGGGCCAGATGTGGCCTGTAGCTCCTCCACACCCGGAAGTGCCATTGGGGTGGAGGAAGGGCAAAATGGCCGTCTGGCCCCCGAGGCCGTCTGAGGGAGCGTGACCCAATGACCGCCTGGCTTACAAAAAGGTTGAGAACTCCTGTAAGATGCGGAACTTGACAACTGGAAGGTCGGCAGGTCAGCAGTTTTGAGACCCAGGTACTGCATGATGGAGTGAGCATCTACCGTTGCAAGTAGATAAATACATACCACTTCGGTGGGAAAAGTGACAACATTCTGGCTTCTAGTCATACCTGCTACATGACCATGGAAATGTCTGGAGACCTATAGAGCCCGGGCTCTTGGGCTGTAAATGGAGATGAGCACTGAACCCTAGAGCTGGACATGGCAGACTTCCAAGCAAGGCAAACCTTGACCTTTATCTTTACCTTTAAACAGAGAATTTCGGCTTTTGTCAAAGACATGAACCCCCGTGTGGGAGGGACGCATTCAGAGACAGAACTGACATTGGGGGGAGGGGAGACACTGTTTGTTGAGTAATTAAGAGAATGTCAACTAATTAAACAGAGATTAATCATGTACTGTGGAGAGGGGGAATTAATAATGAGGATCCCTTAAACTTAGAGTCCGATATGACTGGATATTGAGCAAGGGAAACCTTGACCTTTACTATAACATATGTAAGAAAATATGAACTGCTCAAGGAAATAAGAGAAAGCGTAGAAAATGGTTGTTATTTTAGTGTAAAAGGGTATTGAAGTTGTATATAGGAAATGTTGCAGCTGACCAGTCAATGCCCATGCTCACCTGTGTGATGGGGGGCACGACCGGTCCACGGCCCACAAAGGTTGGCCACCCCTGTTTTGGGCTACCTCTGTGTGAATCAGAGTTCACTGTTTGAATAATAAGGATTATAAATCACAGGAAGGGGGAGCATCAGGATTTTGGAGATGCTCAGATGGGCCACGGCCAGAAAAAGGTTGAGAACCACTGGTTTGGTTTATATCCCATCCCAATGCAACTGGAAATAACTAGTTGCATGTAACTTGTTACTTTCTGGGTGGCAAGTAACCTAGGTCAAGTTCTCCCTTGCTTGAAAGCCGGGCGTATCCCACTCTAGATTTCGGTGCTCATCTCTGTTTACATTCAAAGACCCAATGCGTAATCTTGGGGTCCTCCTAGACTCATGACTCCTGCTGGAGGGCTTTTGCATAATTGCGTGTAATTTGCCAGTTGCGCCCACTCCTTGACCGGGACTCCTTGCTCATGATCACACATGCTCTGGTCACCTCCAGACTTGACTACAGCAATGCGCTCTACACGGGGCTGCCCTTGATGACCATCCAGAGACAGCAGCTGGTCCAGAATGCGGTTGCCCGAGTGGTGATGGGGTGTGGACGTTATGCTTGTGCCTCACCACTGCTCCGGGAGCCGCACTGGTTACCAGTTTGTCTCCGGGTGCAATTCAAGGTGCTGGTTATCACCTTTAAAGCCCTTCATGGTAGTGGGCCAGGATACTTAAGAGGCCCCATCTCCCCAAGAACATCTGTCCGTCCCGCCAGAGTGGACCGGAGAAGCTCTCTGGTCGTGCCATCAGCCAGAGAGGGGTATCTCTCTGGTACTAGAGGGAAGGCCTTCTCCGTGTCCACCCCGGTCCTATGGAACCTCCTGCCTCTAGAGCTACATCTCCGGACGGACCTTCTGGCCTTCAGGAAGGGTGTGAAGACTTGGCTGGCTGGACGGGTGTGGGGCAGCGATGGTTCATTGGCCCCTCCACGCTGGCTTATTTAACATCTGATATCCACCCCACCCCCCCTCTCTCTCGTTTAGGAAAGGAATGAGATGTTGTTTAAAACTGTTTTTAGATGTTTTAAATTGTATTCTGGAATTTGTGATTTTATATGTTTTATATAATGGTCTGTAACTTGCCCATAGTTGCTCCTGCGAGTAGGGCGGAATAGAAATTCAAAAATAAATAAATAAATAAATAAAACCAGCCGTCCTGGGCAGATTAAGGAGGACTCTATGTGGCCTTCCTTTTCAGATATTGTCCCATGTAGAAGGAAGCAATAAGTAATTTTGTCGTTGCTCAAATAACCACAACCGCCTTGTGTCATTTCGAGATATCCCCGCATGTAAGGAAATGTTGTTTGCTCACCAGCTCTGCTTCCCCAGAAAAAATGCTGGCCTCAAGCAGAACATGTTGAAAAGTGTCTTGGTGAAACTCTAAACTTTGCCCATTAGTCACATATAACTCTAATGCCAAGAACAATGGCCCTTCCATGCCATCCCGTCGTGCAAGTTAATTAGTAAGCTGGGGACTCATTGTACCCACCAATACAATAAAAACACATCATGCTCGTAGCCCCCAGAGCATAGCACCCATTCAGACCTTCTTGTTGTCGTTCTGCCCTATCTGAATCCGAATACTAGCGATCCTCATGGCGATCAGCCATGAAGACTGTCCTGAGAATATAATGCCGTTGTCTTTCATCTGCCTTGCGCATCACAGCGTGACACCCCAGAGTACCACAGATCCAGAGTCACGAGTCACTTTCTGGTCCTGAGCCCCTTGGGCACACAAAGTCCTCCTCCTCATCATCATCATCAGCTCCAGGCCAGGAAGGTTGAAGCTGTTCCAGGATGGATGAAGCTGCTGCCCTTCCATCATGAAGGAATCAAGTGGGATTTAACCCACGTGGGGACCTTCACCCTTCCCGGTGGACTTTGGCACCCAAGGCCGTTAGTCCTCAGGGTGGTCAGGTGAGTTCACCTGACAATCAGCGTTGAGTCGCTGGCAGTTGGGTCTACTCTATGACCAGAGCAAGATAACTTGGCTAAACCGGTAATTCAGACCATTGGATAGCAAAAATATAAGACTAAATTAACAAAGGAATCAATGAATGCCAAATAACACATCATGAGCCATAAACACACAGACTATCGCCATGTAAAGGTCACCCTTGCTCCAAAGCCAGTCATATCCAACTCTAGGGTTCAGTGCTCATCTCTGTTTACAGTCAAAGAGCCAGTGCTGTCTGTGTCTGCAGACCTTTCCGTGGACACATGGCAGGCATGCCTAGACACCGGACTGCTGGGGGCATTTGCCTCACTCCATTCAACCACAGGTTCAAGGCCTCCTGCTAGTCACAAAGAACTCATCCATGTCCCAAAGCTTGGCAATGCGCAACTCACCTGGCAACGGATGCGTCAAGAGCAGCCCAAGGAACCACCACATCATGCCTTCTTCTTGCCTCCCTTCTGCTCTGGCTTTTCTTCTTCTCCTTTGGAGAGCAAATCAAAGCAAGAACTTCCTTCCTGCTGCAGCTTCCGTTTATCCGGAACCCAAAATAAACCAGTGGCTGTTGCATGAACATCTTTCTCACAGGTCACTGTCAGGGGAAGGGATGTCAGAGAGAGCACGACAAAAGACAAGACATCTCCCCACAGAAACCACTGAACGAAGCGTGGGGGAAGTTCCCACTGCAATTTTCATGCTCCCTTTTTTGCACTTACAGCATTGCATCGAAGCATTTTGTTCTCACAAAAACAGGGGTCCTCAAACTGCGGCCCACAGGCCAGATGTGGCCTACAGCACCATTTAATGTGGAACCCCACCGTCTCCACCACACCTGGAAGTGCCACGTGCTGGAGGAAGGGCAAAATGGCTGTCTGCCGCCGCCGCCGCCGCTGCCCCCCAAAGGTTTCGCTCCTTTCTGGAGGAGAAGCCCACATCTGGCCTGGGCAGCTGGAGGCCCTGACGGCCAGAAAGCATTAAGTCCAGACCAGTTTGTTGGGTTGGAACAGAACTGGCATAGTCGGACCCCCATGGAAGTGAGAGATGCCCCCTCCAAGGGCATCCAGCATCCCCCACCACAGGAGGGCCTTCTTAGCTGACCAATACCTAGGGGCCACTCGGGGTCCCTTGAAACCCTATCCCAAATCTCCAAAAGATCAGTAAATAATACATTATATATAAATAATAATTGGACGGCAGTGGCTCAAGTGGCAAAGATGCTGACTGGATGGCGGAAGGCCAGCAGTTCGATTCCCAAGGAGTGCAGGACAGAATGAGCTCCCTGTCTTTGTCCCAGCTCCTGTCAACCTAGCAGTTCGAAAGCAAGAAAATTGCAAGTAGATAAATAGGGACCACTTCAGTGGGAAGGTAACAGTGTTCCGTTTCTAGTCATGCCTGCCACATGACCATGGAAACATCTGCAAAAAGCAGTCAGCGCCGGCTCTCTGGCTTTGAAACAGAGATGAGCACTGAACCCTAGAGTCGGATACGACTGGTCTTCGAGCAAGGGAAACCTTTTCCTTTGATAATTGGCCTGTAAATAATAATTACAAGTTTTCAGGTCAATTGTGGCTTATCGTGACCCTTCCCAAGGCCTTGTAGGTAAAAAAAATACCTAGGAAAAGGTAAAGTTCGGCCTCGCTCAAAAGTCAGCTGTATCTGACTCTAGGGTTTGGGCCTCATCTCTGTTTACAGCCAGACAGGCAGCACTCTTTGTGTTTTGCAGACTTTTCCGTGGACATGTGGCAGGCATGACTAGACACCGGCATGCACGGAACGCTGTTACCTTTCCCACCAAAGCAGTCCCTGTTTATCCACTTGCAATTTCTTGCTTTCGAAGGGCTAGGCTGGCAGCAGTTGTGACAGAGACGGGAGCTCACTCTGTCATGCGGCACTCGGGTCTTGAACAGCTGGCCTGCCGATCTTCCATTCGTCGAGCTCAGCGCCTTAACCACTTGAACCATAAAGAATACATAGAAGTGGTTTTACCATCCCTTTCCTGTAGGAGGCAGCACAGGACTACTGTGCGACTGTGAACAGGTGGCTGTTACCAAACTTCCTTTTGTCAGGCACTCCAAAGCATTTAAATTTAGGACTGCGGTGACTGAGTGGTTAAGATGCTGTGCTTGACGACGGGAAGGTCGGCAGCTCAGCAGTTTGAGAACTGAGTGCTGTGTGACGGAGTGAGCTCTTGTCGTCTGTCCCAGCTCCTGCCCACCTAGCCATTCGAAGGCAAGAAATTGCAAGTAGATAAATAGGGACCACTTTGGTGGGAAAGGTAAACAGCGTTCTGTGCATGCCAGTGTCTAGTCATGCCTGTCACATGGCCATGGAAACGTCTGCAGAAGCAGACAGCGCTGGCTTTTCGGCTTCGAAACGGAGATGAGCACTGAACCCTAGAGTCGGATACGACTGGCTTTCGACCAAGGGTAACTTTTACCTTGGCCTTGGAGTACAAAATGAAGGAGACTAATGGAGTTTTGCCAAAACTGGCCATAGCCAACACCCTCTTCCAACAACCTAAGACTAAGAGGTGACTCTACACATGGACCTCACCAGACGGCCAACACCAAAATCAGACTTTATTGAGTGCGTCTGTCTCATGTTTGGCAATCCTCATTTCCTCCTGTCTTCATGGTTGTAATTTTTTAAAATAAATCCTTGCCTTTTCAAGGGAGTCTTGCCTTCTTACATCATAGGCTTAGTCATAGTTGTAACACTATTAATCTTAAAAGGTAATTTTTAGTACTCCTTAACTCTCAGCAGCAACCCTCATTTGTAAAATACATACAGTATATTTAAGTACGCTCATTTCAACTTCTGTCTCTTGATATAGTTTAAGTATCCTCATTTAACTTCTGTTCTTTTTGCTATATTATCCTGGTATTGGATCATAATAAAGATTGGTTGGTTGGCTGGGTGGCTGGCTGGTTGGTTGGTTGGTTGGCTGGCTGCCTGGCTGGTTGGTTGGTTGGCTGGCTGGCTGGTTGCCTGGTTGGTTGGCTGGCTGGCTGGCTGGTTGGCTGGCTGGCTGGCTGGCTGGTTGGCTGGCTGGTTGGCTGGCTGGCTGGCTGGTTGGCTGGCTGGCTGGCTGGTTGGCCGGCTGGTTGGTTGGTTGGCTGGTTGGCTGGTTGGTTGGCTGGCTGGCTGCCTGGCTGGTTGGTTGGTTGGCTGGGTGGCTGGCCGGCTGGTTGCCTGGTTGGTTGGCTGGCTGGTTGGCTGGCTGGCTGGCTGGCCGGCTGGTTGGTTGGCTGGTTGGTTGGCTGGGTGCCTGGCTGGTTGGTTAGCTGGCTGGCTGGCTGGTTGGTTAACCTTCTTACGACATACTCAAAATTGGTCAGCCTCTGTTACAACAGGTGTGATTAGATTCACCCTATGGCCAGTGGTGGTGGGAAGCTTTAGAACCTGCCAAAAAAAAAAACACCCAAGAATTAGCTGAAGGTCATATGCCAGGGATTCCAAACCTAAGGCCTGTGGGCCGGATTTGGGCCCCAGCACCATCTCATGTGGCCTCCACCCTTCCAAGGACATTCGAGAAATAGAATGGCCACCACCATCGTGCAGGAAGGGCAAAATGGCTGTCCGGCCCTCGAAGCTGACTATGAGCGCATGACCAGGCCTCCGGCTTGAAAATGTTGGGGATCCCTGTTGCAAAGTGCTTTGGAAGTCCAAAGCTGCTCCTTTCCTCTTGAGAAAGCCTGCTCAACCCTTTCCTTTCCTTTTGTAATCCTAGTAACATTCAAGATCCTTCTTTAGTTTCATGCATATGATCCAGTTCTTCTGTGCACATAACGGACCACCAGCAGGGCCACGCATAGACCATTTACTCTGGTTTACTCTGCAGGGTGATGACCTGATCCTGTCTGCCCACGTTGCCGCTGGAGCACACACAAGCGTAGGTCAAATAAAAACAGCTTTGCCTTTGGGGTCCTGCTTTGTTATTTTTGCGACGCTTTGGTGTGTCTTAATCCACAGTCACATTTCGTCAGCTTGCATCACATTAAAGAGGAACTGGGGTTGGTGGGGCAGGAAAAGGGCCAACGGTAGCTTTCTCAATGCGCTGCTGACATGTGGCTTGGGACCAGGAGGCAGAAACCTGATGTGTGCAGACCCATGTGGTGGTGTTGGCAGCCACTGTGGATCGTGGCCCTGTTTGCCCTGCCAGGTGAGTCCAGAGGGGTTTTCTTTCCAATGACCTTCTCCAAAATCTCTTGCATGGAGCTGAGACCTCGCAGTGCATACCTGCACATGACAATGGGTAGAAACATTCACTTCTGAATTTATACATACTGTATATGGGACCAATTTATGTGGAACAGAAAGGTTTCCATTTGGGCACGGCAAGCTTGCAAAAGTTATACACCAGCCTCAGGGCCTTAGAAATTGGCCTCTTTCTTTTCCAAAGTTTCCAGCAACTATTTAGCACTGAAATAAAGAGAGAAAGAAAGAAAAACAGAAAGAAACAGAGAGAGAGAGAAAGAAAGAAGGAAGGAAGGAAGGAAGGAAGGAAGGAAGGAAGGAAGGAAGGAAGGAAGAATAATTTCATGTCAGAAATTATTCTGGGTTGAGAGGATTTTTGCTGGATAAACTCCACTCAGGGGACACCCAAAATAGGCTCCTTTCATGTCCCCAAGATATTTTCCCCACTGAAGTGGTCTCTATATCTACTTGCAATTTCTTGCTTTTGAACTGCTAGGTTGACAGGAGCTGGGACGGAGACGGTTTTTTAAACTGTCATGCAGTACCCAGGTCACAGACAGATAGATACTGTAGATGGATGGATGGATGGATGGATGGATGGATGGATGGATGGATGGATAGATAGATAGATAGATAGATAGATAGATAGATAGATAGATAGATAGATAGATAGATAGATAGATAGATAGATAGATAGATAGATAGATAGATAGATAGATAGATAGATAGATTAGTGGGTAAGTGGATGGATGGATGGATAGATAGATAGATAGATGGATGGATGGATGGATAGGTGGGTGGATGGATGGATTGATGGATTGATGGATAGATGGATGGATGGATGGATGGATGGATGGGTGGGTGGGTGGAAGGAAGGAAGGAAGGAAGGAAGGAAGGGAAAATATATTTATACACAATTACAGTATTTTAAAACTGATGTAACTGTTTGTGAACATAGATCATTAAGCCATAAATAATGTAAAACCCTCATAGCCATTTATTCCTCCTAGCATCGATCTCACCAACCTCCAGCTGGCTCTTAAGACACTGGGGAGGGAGGGAGACCTCATTTGGTGCTGAGATGGCCACACTAGGGAGAACTATTCCATAACTATTTGTCCTTGCAGCTGAATGGCACTTCCACGGCTGGAAGCAGTCTACCTCTAGCTGTCTAGACTTCCTGCAGATAACCAGAAGGGAGTGGGTTAGTATTGCCTTCCCTCCCCAGTTTTCTGGGGCTTCTTAGAAGTATCCGTTCTTTTTTATTATTGTTATTATCACCAAAGTGAGTCCTAGCTTTGAAAAGTTAGACTGCCAATCCATGATCCCTCCAGTCGGAAGATCCTGGGGACCTTATTCCTTAAGGTAATTGTCCCCCCCCCCTAAATAGATTAACCCCCCCCCCAACTTGGAATGGTTGAGCCTCTGACCAGATGTTGGTTCAACCCAGAGTGGCAAAGGGATGGAGTTCCTGAATGCTAACCGTCCAGAAACGGCCAGAAGACCAACTCTTTCAACATCTGCACCATTGACTTACTCGGCCCCAATGAAACAGCAAAAATGCCTCCCTGGGACAGGCAGTTTCCCATCCATAACTCATGGGGTTTTCAAACAAAGGTCCAGGCCAGGGTGAAAGAGACCCATGGAAGCAAATGATGGAGGTCTCCACATGGGTTCAAATGGACTCACTCTAGTTGAAACCTACTTTAGCATAATAAGTTGCAGCTAGAGGAAGCCTGTTTGAATCAGTGGGACTTAAGGCTGAAAATGTATATAAAAGTAAAGGTTTCCCTTGCTCAAAAGCCAGTTGTATCCAGCTCTAGGGTTCAGTGCTCATCTCTGTTTCAAAGCCAAAGAGCCAGTGCTGTCTGTTTCTGCAGACATTTCCGTGGTCATGTATCAGGCATGACTAGACACCGGAGTGCACGGAATGCTGTTACCTTCCCACCGAAGTGGTCCCTATTTATCAACTTGCAATGTCTTGCTTTCAAACTGCTAGGTTGGCAGGAGCTGGGACAAAGACGGGAGCTCATTCCGTTCTGCAGTACTCCGGGAATTGAACTGCTGGCCTTGCGCCTCCCAGTCAGCGTCTTAGCCACTTGAGTCCTATATACACCAACATTATTTGGTATTTTTGCAATGTTTCTTTGATGTTCTCTCTCCACCCTCCTCTGGGTCTGCCTTGTGGCCATTGTCCTTCTCCTCTTTCCACATAAGGCTTGTAAGCTACGGCGTCCCAATATTTTATATCCAAATTATCAAACCACTTCATTTGTTGTCTCTGTTTGTAAAGAGTTCTGTTCCTTTCCTTACAATCTCATTCCTGAAGTCATCCCTTCCAGTCACCCCAGCAACCTTCCTCAGACGTCTCATTTTAATGGGGACCAACTTTCATTTATGTTTTGCTCTCAAGTGTCCACATTTGGCCCTGGTAACCATAGTGTGGGAATGAATATGATTTGAACAAGGGGTTTTGTTGTTCTGGTTGGTATTTGGCTGGTATTTGGCTGGCAGTGAAAGGAGACAATTATGGGATGGAGAGAGAGGGCAGATCAGACTCAAAACAATCTACCGTATATACTCGAGTACAGTATAAGTCAGGTTTTTTAGCCCTCAAAATGAAGTCCAGAAATGGGACTCAACTTGTACTCTGGCCAACGTAAACATGGGTCAATCTATTTTCCTAGTTTTAGAGGTCCATATTAGTATATATGGTAGATGTTTATTTATTCCACTGGATGGGTTAGTCACGCATTCTTCCTGCTTCGGAAACCTGAACAAAATCTGGCTGCACATTTTCACACCGTATCCAGCGATGGGATGTTACCGGTTCGGACCGGTTCACCCGAATCGATAGCACCCCATCAGGAGGGGTCGCCGGGGTGGTAATAAAACCCCGGGTGACCAGTTCAGTCACCTTTCCGGCCTCCTCCAAAAATGTTTTTCTGGGGAGCCAAAATGGCTGCCTGGAACTATGCATGTGTCAAACCTATATTTGACGCATGCACAGTTCTATTTTTAGTGTGTATGCATCAAATAGCAGTTTGATGCATGCACACTAAAAAAAGAACTGTGCAGGCGTCAAACGGAGGTTTGACGCATGCACAGACAGTTTTTATTTTATTTTTTATTTATTTTTTGCTCCGCCCACGACATCATGACGTCATGATGTTGGCTACGGCCATGACGTCGATGACGTCACGGTGGGGTAGTGAAGATTTTAACAACCCACCACTGACCATATCTTGTTACTGGCCTTATTTGGGTCAAAAATTGCAGTTTTTCCTTTGGGGAGGGGGGAGCCTGATTTCCGAACAACCAACACAGAGAAGGTCGCGGTGGAGGTTACGAGTTGAAAAGCCGCATTAAACACTACCAATGTCCCGCTTTTCATCTCACACGTGCCCCATTCAAGAGATTTTCCAAGGACCGTTTAGAGCAGGAAGGACTTTTTTAAATGGACCCTCCGGCGCTCCCCGGGGCAATAATCTGTGTTATCTCTGCCTTGCATGTGGAGAAGAAAGAAAAGTTTTTCAAAGACCCGGCAATGGGTTCCAGGTTGTGTCTGGCCCCCAAACAGCCCGCTTAATCCCAAGAGGTGGGCAGATGAAAGAGGAATTAATGAACTGGCCGACAAAGATACCAATTTTCGCAATGGAAATTCCAACACATCTCTCCCGCCACCAAAAGTATGCCAGATTTCGTGAATTAATTAAGAAAAGAGTCAAGGCATATTCAAAGGCTTTCTCTGTTAATCACTGTTTTAAGAAAGGTGAAGACATCTAACAAGTCTAAGCTAGGACATTATGTTTAAATAGTTTTGAGCTTACATAGTCTAAATCCAAGGTTCTCAGCCTTTTCAAGTCAGGGGCCAGGTCACACTCCTTCAAACAGATGGTGGGCTGGATTTGGGCCTCCAACCACCACCACCACCACCACTGGAATCAGCTGCAGGCTCATTTACAGCTCTTGCGAACACATTTACAACAGCTGTAAATGACCCCGTGGCTGTCGTAAGTCGGTTTACGATGGCCAAAAATGAGTCCGTGGCCGAGTCCACCGGTGGCGGCTGGAGTGAGGATGGGGGCTGGATTATTTGGTACTGTGGGCCGAATCCAGCCCACGGGCCACAGGTTGAAACCCCAGGTCTAAATCAACTTTGCGGTCTGAGAAATCGCTTTCCAGGGTTCTTTCTCGGGCGGAAAGCCTGTAACTTTAGCAAAATGGCCCTTACATTCCCAATTATGATTTTGTAAACGACCCTAGAGTCAGATACGACCGGCTTTCAAGCAAGGAACACATTTACCTTTTATCTTTACTAAACAACTCAAACCTATATTTATTTTTGCTGTTATCCTGCCTGGATTTTTGCAGCCCTCCAAGCAGAAGAACCCAGCAATGCCGTCAAAGATGGCTGGATCAAACATCCCCAAGGAACTAAAGATGACTCTGTTAATGCAACAGCATCGTCCGGAAATGAGACCAGCGGGACAGAAGCCCCCCAAAATATATCCAGGCCTTGGGAGAGGCGGTGGGTGACGGAAACGACCCCTCTTTACACCACCGAGGGGAGCCGCATGGAAAATAAAACCAGTAAGTATCCAGTGAAGTTTTAAAAAATCGTAAAACTTCACTGCTTTTAAACACAACAAAGGAATCTTCGTGTTATGGGTAGAATACGTTTAAATGTTACAATTAGACACACAAAGGAAAGTGATGCAATTAAATTACACAAGGTTTTCTGTACCCTTTTTAAAATTGATACGTTGGTTAACTATCTTCTTCTTCTTCTTCTTCTTCTTCTTCTTCTTCTTCTTCTTCTTCTTCTTCTTCTTCTTCTTCTTCTTCTTCTTCTTCTTCTTCTTCTTCTTCTTCTTCTTCTTCTTCTTCTTCAGGTTGGCTGCTGAGACCGACCGTCACCATCGCCTCAGTCAACGGGAGCTGTAACATTACCTTGCACTGTGCCGTGACGGGAGGCGGGCAAGTGAGCTACACCTGGCTTGGCTCGGAGACGAGAGAGACTCTTTCCATGGAGCCCACGCTGCGGATCACTCACCGGCCCTCGGACGGCGGCTTGGATTACACCTGCGTTGTGCGGAGCAAGGAGAGCGAAAACGCCACCACGGTTTCGGTGGCGGATCACTGCCACGGTGAGGCTAATTTTGCAAACCTTCACCTACCCCTTCTTCTTTAGGGCAAGGGTTCTCAACCTTTTCAAGCTGAGGGCCATTGGGTCACACTCCCTTAGGTAGCTTCGGGGGCCGGACAGCCATTTTGCCCTGCCTGCCACTCATGGAACCTCCGGAGGTGGTGGTGAGGCACAGGGTGTCATGGGTTGCACCCGGTTCCCGGGCCGTAGGTTGAGAACCCCTGTCTAACTCTAGTTGGGATCAGCATTAGATTTTAACACACACACACCCCCCCCAAAAAAAAAATGTACAAAATAAAGCTGAGCAGAAACTCCTTCAAGAAATAATTAGGGGATAATTATTCCCCTTGCAAGGTTTCATCCTCCCTTATTTCTGAAATTCAACTCCAAATCTCATGCCAGAGTTACACACTGACTGTTTTAAGCCTCAAACTCAATATAAATTTTACAACAAATTCGATCAGGTTAACTATATACAGCACAATTGTTTATCTGTATATCACTTAGATCTCCCAATTCTAGATCGGCAGATCAGAAAAGTATCACTTAGCAAAATCTGGATGCAGAAATTAACATTTTCAGTGTCAAACATGATCCTAGTTTGGAGATTTCCAACTCGATCTTTTTTTCTCTCTCTCTCTCTCCATGTATCACCTCAGCAGATTCTCCTACCTTCGCTCAAAGCACCTTGGGAACCTATACGAAATATTTTATTCCACTCCTGGTTGTCGTCGTCCTCCTAATCCTCCTCTTTTGTATGTACAGACGGAAAAATGGAATAAGAGGTGAGGATTTGCGGCCTTAAATTTCTTTGCAAATTGGATATTCTCCTTCGTTGCATGAACTGACGGATTTCTATAAATGTGTATATTGAAAAGGGTACTCCGGTGACTTAGTGGTTAAGACGCTGAACTTGACGACTGGAAGGTGGGCAAGCCACCAGTTCGAGACCCGAGTGCTGCATGATGGAGCAAGGTCTCATCTCTGTCCCAGCTCCTGCCAACCTAGCAGTCTGAAAGCCAGAAATTGCAAGTTGATAAATAGGTACCTCTTCGGTGGTAAGGGTAACAGTGTTCCATGCACCCCGGTGTCTAGTAATGCCTGCCACATGTCCATGGAAACGTCTGAAGACTCAAGGCGTAAACTCAGATGAGCACTGAACCCTAGAGTCGGCTACAACTGGCTTTTAAGCAAGGGCGACCTTGGCCTTTTATTGAAAATATAACCTTGTTAAAAAATGCCCTCTTATGATTATAAAAGAAAGTTTCCCCAAAACAATAAATAAAAATAACCGTTTTCCAGCAAAAGAAACAAACTAACTGAAACAATGTCAAACCTTTACAAGTATTTGAATGTTACAAGTCAAGGATAATAAAAAACATCCCATTGCAAAATGAAATCAGTATTAAAATAAAATTATGATCCACAGAAGAAGAAAATGTTTGTACTAGGTAAAGGTTTCCCTTGCTCGAAAGCCAGTCGTATCTGACTCTAGGGTTCAGTGCTCATCTCTGTTTCAAAGCCGAAGAGCCAGCGCTGTCTGTTTCTGCAGACATTTATGTGGTCATGTGGCAGGCATGACTAGACACCGAAGCGCACAGAACGCTGTTACCTTTCCCACCGAAGTGGTCCCTATTTTACTTGCAATGTCTTGCTTTCAAACTGCTAGGTTGGCAGGAGCTGGGACAGAGATGGGAGCTCATTCCGTCCTGCAGTACTCGGGGAATCGAACTACTGACCTTCCGTCGCCCAGTCAGTGTCTTGGCCACTTTGAGCCACTGCAGTCCCCTTGTACTAGATGGAAATCTAAATCAGAGAAGCTTCAATTTCCCCCAAGGATATGCTCCGTTTCTAGCATGCTACGAACCATAATTCAGAATTGACTCAGAACAACTCTAACGGGCCTTTTTAAGGCAAGGGGGATATTTAAGGAACGGTTTTACCAATTCCTAGTGGGACTGCGGTGGCTTAGTGGTTAAGACACCGAATGTGTGATGCCCAGAAGGTCGGCAGTTTGAGACCCAAGTGCTACGCAACGGGGTGAGTGCCTGTCGTCTGCTCGAGCTCCTGCCAGTTTGAAAGCAAGAAATTGCAAGTAGATAAAGAGGTTCCCACTTCGGCAGGAAAGGTAACAGCGTTCCGTGCACTCCAGTGTCTAGTCATGTCTGCCACGTGACCATGGAAATGTCGGTAGATGCAGACAGCGCTGGCTCTTTGGTTAGAAACAGAGATGAGCATTGAACCCTAGAGTCAGATACGACTGGCTTTTGAGCAAGGGTGACCTTGACTTTTACCTTTTCCACACATTTCATGCCTGTGTCAGGATTTGAACCCTTGTAGTGTTTTCAAACAGAGAGGTTTCCCAGTCCCTTTTAATGGGGGTGCTGGGGAAACCCCACATCCACACACGCGGCAGGACATCATGACCCATCAGCCACACAGGCTCCGTCTAGGCCAGTGTTTCCCAGGCTTTGGTTCTTGGACTTCAATTCCCGGAAGCCTAAATCAATTCCCCAAAGCACTGATCAGCCGAAGGACTGACTGAGACTTCTGGGAATTGAAGTACCGCAGTGAGGCCTGGGGCCCACCTTGGGAACCACTGGTCTAGATCAGGCCTGTGGGCCGAATCCAGCCCACAGGACCATTTCATGTGGTCTCCTACCCCTCCAAGGGCATTTGAGAAACAAAATGGCCACCTCCTTTGAAGGTCTTGGGACAAAATGGCCGCCCCATTGTTTAGGCAGGGCAAAATGGCTGTCCAGTCCTTGAAGCTGTCTGAGAGAGTGTGACTCGGCCCCCAGCTTGAAAAGGTTGGGAACCCTTGGTCTAGATCGGGGTGCCCAAACTTTTTGGGCCGTGGGCCGGTCATGTGGTTCAGCGGGCTGGTCACTATGGCCCGAGGGCTGGATCTGGCCCCGACGCCAATTCATCCGGCTCACGAAGCCCTCATCGCTCCCAGAAGGGGAAGTAGAATGCACCCATATGGGCGTGTTTTACTTCCGCTTCTGGGAGCGACGAGGGCTTGGTGGGCCGGATGAAATTTAAATGTGGCCACGAGTGCAATTTTATGTTTTGCCTTTGGCTGCCTTGAGAAGGGAAACAAGGCTTTTATTGGAAAGACGCACAAACCACGATTCATAAATCTATTAAAATGTCCTATTTTTTTTCCTTTTGGATGCAGGAAATCACAGCAGGACAGTGTCCATCAACGAATCCTCAGGTATGAGACGCCAGTTTGAATGCAAGAAATTGCAAACAGATAAATAGGTACCATTTCAGCAGGGGAAGGTAACAGCATTCTTTGCACTATGGCCATGCTCCTGAACCTTGGCACTCCCAAGTGTTCTTGGACTTCAATTCCCAGAAGCCCAAGTCAGAACTCCTGCTAATCAGGGCTTCAGGGAATTGAAGTTCAAGAACAGCTGGAGTGCCAATGTTTTGCCATCACAGCATTATGGTATTTAGTCGTGCCTGCCTCATGACCACAGAAAAAGCGCTGGCTCTTTGGCTGTAAACAGAGATGAGCACCGAACTCTAGGATCGGACACGACTGGCTTTCAAGCAAGGGTGACCTTCAACTCAAGTATACCTGTAGTTTCTAGTAAAGATGGTTTTTGGAGAGATATTCCAGTCCAATCAATCCAAAATTCCCAAATATTCTAGGCCCGTGGTTCCCAACGTTGGCTGTATTTTTCAGGGGGACAATTTGAGAAAGTTTGGGAATCCTTTAGGGGGTTCCAATTTCTCTCAATAGCCAGGAATAAGTGGAGTCCTGTGTGAATTCTTTGACCCGGGTCGATGGGGTTGAGATGATGCTTAAGATCTTAGATGTTTGATTTCTGGTTCACAGACTCTGATGAGGACGGTTACACAGCGGCTGCACAGCGGGAATTCCCCCCTGAGGTAATTTGGTCCTAGCATCCTTCCCTCGAATCCCAGAATTTGGGGCCCCGAAAGGTCATTTAGTCCTGGTGTCCCCAACTTTATCAATCCGGAGCCCTGGTCGGGCTCTCTCAGTCCACTTCGAGGGCCAGAATTGTCATTTTGCCCTGCCTGCATGATGGGGGTGGCCATTTTTTCCCGACAGCTTCAAAGGGTTGGCCGTTTTGTTTCTCAAATGCCCTTGGATGGGTGGGGGGTGGGGACATATGAAATGACACCACAGGCCAGATCTGGCCCACGGGCCTTAGGTTGGGAACCCCCGATTTAGTCCAACCCCTTGACAATCCCAAAGAGAACCTCCAGTCTCTTAAAAACTAAACAAGACCTGAGACACCTTCGGAAGGGATTCCCGTGTCATCTGATTAATAGAATTAAAATGTCTTTGCGTGGCTTTTGATCTCTCGTTGAAGGCCTTCATGCCCATCTCTGAGGACGCCCTAGAAACGACGGAAGCCCTCGCTGGCTGCCAAGACGACGACATTTTAGAGACCAAAGACCAAACCCCGAGCCAGGAGTGAAACCGGCATCAAGCCTGGAATTAAATTGTGGTGTGCGCGCGTGCGCCCGCGCATGAATACCAACAATGCATTTTGAAATCAGCTTCAGGAAAAGATGGGTTTCCTGCACTGGGTGCAATGCAATTTCCTCTCACAACGGCAGCCGCACCTTGTGACTGCCATGTAACGATGCTTAATTAACCAGTTAATGCACCAATGAAACGTATAAACTTATACTATTATTGCTCTCTCTAGGGCCGGGGTCCCAAGCCTTTTCAAGCCATCCTCTCCGAGTCAGCATCGAGGTCCCATTGCTGTGTTATATTCTATTATTTTATGAAATTGTTATAATTTGCGATGGTATGTTTATTACGATTGTGGAACCTGTATTTGATAAATTTATTATTATTATTTGGTTGTTTTGATATTGTATTATTCTTGATCATACTGCGATTGTTATAGAATCTCAGAAAACAAAACAAAACATAATAAACAAAACAAAATAAAATAAAAAACACACTAGAACTTTAAAGACTAACTGCTATATTTTTATTGTTAGCTTTCGTGGATCAAGTCCACTTCATCATACAAAGAATGAAACTATTGATTCTGTGAACCGCCCTGAGTCGGTTTTACTGAGTATATCTCGAATAAATGAAATGAAATGAGGGCCGGACGGCCATTTTGCCCTGCCTGCACGATGGGGGTGGCTGCTTTGTCCCAACAGCTTCTCAGAGCCTCGGGCTTCTGGGAATTGAAGTCCACGAACACCTGGAGTGCCAACGTTCACCATCGGCCATAGAACCACCACAGGTAGGCCGGTTAAAGGAGCAGCATTGTGACCGCCTTCCCCCAAGGAATTTTGTAGGCCAGAGGGACGATTTGAACCAGGATTTTTTTTATTTTGGGGGCATTTCAATCCAATCTCAGTGCGTCGAAGTAAATTCTCAACGTCTTTTGTGCAGGAACCCGAGTTCTACCTCATTCCTCCAACATCCAGTTTTTCCGTTAAAAAAAAATCAAGAAAAAATTAGGAATAGAAAGAGAGAGAAAAAGGGATACCAGAAGGTTCCAAAAGATGTTTATTTCTTTTTTTTAAAAAAAATGTACAGTTTTACTTCCTATTTTTATGAAGAAAAAGAAAATTGACTAACATTGCCATAATCCTTTAGTACCACTGCAAACTGTAAAAACAAAATTTTATATATTAAAAAATGATTTTACATTTTACAATTTTCTACACGCATGCACAAAGTATTTTCTTTTTACTTTTTTAAAAATCCCCCCAACGCTCTTTAAAAATTGATTAAAAAAAAACACCCTTAAAATTGTTTTCCTAAATTTTGTGTGTGTGTCAAATAACAGGAATGTTTTCATTGGGGAAAGGCCATTCCGCCGCAAAAAAATTAGAATAAAAAGGAATTTTATATGCAATGGCAGGGAAGTTACAGCTCGAAGGCTGGGCTTGGCCACGCGTGGACTGACGTGGACGGATTCAAAGGAAGACGAGACGGTATCAACTGGGCGACCCTTAGAAAGCAATGATTTACAAACCCATTTACGGCTTTCTACCTTGACTCCTGGGTTGCCGGCGGCTCAAGTGGTTAAGACACTGAACTTGACGACTGGAAGGACGGAGTTCGATTCCCAAGTACTGCACGACAGAGTGAGTTTCTGTATCTGCCCCAGTTCCTGCCAACCTAGCAGTTCAAAAGCAAGAAACTGGAAGTCAATAAGTAGGTACCACTTCGGGGGAAGGTAAACAGCATTCTGCATTGAGGAATGCCGGCCACACGTCCACAGAAACGTCTGCAAACATTATAGCTCTTTGGGCTTTAAACAGAGGTGAGCACTGAACCCTAGGGTCGGATACGACTGGCTTTTGAGCAAGGGCACCCTTTACTTGGAAGTTTCATGCCTACACATCTGGGTCTTCTGCAAACCCAATTCACAGCTGGATTCAGAAGGGGCCAAAGCTTTGACCTCTGGCCACATGTGGCCTTTGAAGACCTGCAGATTTCGCCTGGAAATGGTTGTACCGGCTCCTTATCCAAAATCAGTATCAAAACAGAATAGGCAAGTCCTGTTTGGATTTCAATTCCCCCCTTTTTGGGCCATTTCTGGGGTTAGTAAAGGTCAAGGTCTCCCTTGCTTGAAAGCCAATCATATCCGACTCTAGGGTTCAGTGCTCATCTCTGTTTCAAAGCCGAAGAGCCAGCGCTGTCTGCTTCTACAAATGTTTCTGTGGTCATGTGGCAGGCATGACTAGACACCGGAGTGGATGGAACGCAATCCTGGGGTTAGCTACAGCCCAACTTGGGACTGTGGTGGCTTAGTGGTTAAGATGTTGACCTTGATGACTGGAAGGTCAGCAAGTCAGTAGTTCATGACCTGAGCACTGCATGAGAGAATGAGCTTCTATCTCTGTCCCAGCTCCTACCAACCTAGCAGTTTGGAAGCAAGAAATTGCAAGTAGATAAACAGGGACCACTTCAGTGGGATGGCAAAATGGCATTCCATGCACTGTGGTGTCTAATCATGCCTGCCACATGTCCACGGAAACGTCTGCAGGCGCAGACACCACTGGCTTTTTGGTTATAAACAGAGATGAACACTGAAGCCTAGGGTCGGATACGACTGGCTTTTGAGCAAAGGCAGCCTTTACTTTACAAGGAATTGACCTTGATTGACGTAGAGACACAGAGGGATTCGTGTTTTGGTCGGGGCAGCTTTTGCAAACCAGTGGGCACCAGTAGCAAAGTTTTAAAGACACTCCTTCTGCGGAGAAGGCCACGAAAAATGGGGTGAATCAAAAGGTTTGGCAGAGTTTAGAACTGGGAACAGAATCTGGTATTGGGGTCAAGGTTTCTCCGTCTGAAGGGGGAGAGAGGAAGAGACGGACCAGAGGAGGAATAAAACAAAAGTAAAAAATCAAACAAACGGAAAGAGGAGAAAAACCTGTTTACCAAGGAATACCTGATTCACAAAAGCTCACATTGAAATCGATCGGGCTGGTCTTTAACGTGCCTTAACGTTTCTGTCTTTAATTTTGCTCTGTTTTTTTGGGGAATCTGATGTCTGAACAGACTAACCCACTCTACAAACAACAACCACAGGAGATGCCACCCGTTCACAGTGTGCCGTTGTGGTGTAAAATACACAACCGGTAGAAAGATGGTGATGTCTTAAGATAAGTCAGCAATACCCAGCCATTGATGAAGAGTGAGATGTTTGGGGCCCAAAGTTGGGGGGGGGGGGTTTTCAAACCTTTCCTGGTGTGGAAAATTTCTCAACCACACTATCACATTCAGTAGCACGCTCCAGAAAAATCTCAACCCTCTCCCTGTAAGGTTGCCCGTTACATTTCACATCTTTTTGGGATCACATAAAATGACCGCCTTTGGTCCCCATCCGGTCCGGCACTGAACCCTGAGCCCCAGGATAAAACAAACTGCGCCGATCTAACCGACAAATAAAACCTCTTTTTAAAACCTCCTTTGAAACCTTCACCCACGAGGACGGAATCAGTTTTGGTCCCCAGGAATTTCGATGCACAATTCGCACTGGATTACACCTAGAAAGGAAAGAAACTTCACAGGACGGTTGGTCTAAGAACCGTGTTTGGCCGTGTTTCACCCACAATTGTGTTTGTTTTATACAGAAGAAAAAGAAAACGTGAACGGAAAACCCCGCAACAATGCATCTAACAGCTTTCTTTTCCATCAGAATATTTTGTTTTCTGACAGAGTTTGGTTGTATTCTGTTTAAAAATGCAACACGTTGTTAAAACAGTCACTTGCGCATTGAACACAATCATGGTGCATTTTGATGCGCCTAACCTTTAAAAAGCATTTTAAAAAAAACATTCATTTTTCAAAATATTACCTTTCCAAAAGTTAGATGCATCAGGGTCTAGATCAGGGGTTCCTCACCTGTTTTTGACCGTGCCCCACCTAACCATCAATAAAATCCTGATTCCCACACTACCCTGTGACATATAATTCTTATTACCGTATATACTTGAGTATAAGCTGAGTTTTTTAGCCCCAAAAAGGGGACTCGGCTTATACTCGGGTCAACGACCACAAGGTCCCAAGACTGTGCCGGATTGAGATGTGCCAACAATTTAATTAAATTTATAATATTTTCATGTATTTTGATAAAACTCACTAGCAGCGGCTGCATTTCCTACCCTCGGCTTATAATCGGGTCAATCTGTTTTCCTGGGTTTTCAGGTCAAAATTAGGTACCTCGGCTTACATTCAGGTCGGCTTATATTAGAGTATATACGGTATTCCAAAAGTGAATTCTTTATGTAGAGGAAGCCTAAAAGGCAGCTGATTGTTAATAACTCATTATTGAATTGCCCCCCAATTAAAAATCAAACTGCCCGCCCCTGTTAGGAACCGTGGGTCTAGATGGTCTTGTTTAAAGCCAAAGTATCTATTTTATTTTTTAATGCCTTCAGGAGTTCTCAACATTTTAAAGCCGTGGGCCGGATCAGGCTCCCTCAGGCAGCTTCAGGGGCCGGACAGCCATTTTGCCCTTCCTCCACCCCATGGGACTTCCGGGTGTGGTGGAGGTGGTGGGAGGACACATGAAATGGTGCTGCAGGCCACATCGGCCCACGGGCCACAGGTTGAGAATCCCTGCCTTAAATTGAAGATGCACAGATTCCAAGTTCTGGCTCCTGTCAATGTAACTTCTCAGGCCAAAAATTGGCCTGTACGTCTTGACAAGATGCTGAGAAGCAAAATATGTCAAATGGGCATCAGGTTACGTTCACTGAAAAGCAAAATGTCTTTGCCTGGGGATAATCTCGGGTTTTCATTGAGCATCTTAAACCCAACCTGAACGGTATCCCTCCCTGCATTTGAATTCTTCGAAAACAACCCAAATCTCGCGGCACATGCATTTCACTTTAAAGTGGTAGATTAGGGTCAAAACAGGCACATGTTGAAAAACCAAAATGAAGCCAATGCGGCTCAGACCTAAAGAGATTTTAACCAGACCGTTAATATTTTAGCTTTGTTTTGAAACGTTTTGCATTGTCTCCGTATGTAAAGATAGGACATTCCAGAAAGTTGCACTGAGGCTGTATCTTGTTCCAAGTTTAAAAACCTATTTTTTTTAAAAAAAACAGAGCACACAAACAAGGGACCAAAATTTTAAAAAAAATCACAGTGACGCAGTCTGATGTCTGGCTCAGATATTTTTCCCAGGTCAAGCCCTAAAATAGATAATAACCCCAAGCAAATAGCCAAACTGTTGAAAAGCTAGATAATAACCCCAAGCAAACAGCCAAACTGTTGAAAAGCAGCCCAGAAACTCCCCGATGTCCCTCATAAATTAAAAATAATAATAAAACAGGTAAGTTGAAACGATGGGCATCAAAAGAACCCTAACGGGATTAAAAGGAACAACCCAGATGTATTTCTTGCTACAAAAAGGGAATCTTTCCCCAAAAGTTAACGGGAAAGAGGAGGAGGAATCAACATTTATGATGTCAAAGGGGGGAAAGCTGTAATTCAGGAAAGGGATGGTGTGAAACCGGAGGATAAAAGGTCCCTCCGTCTCCACAAATCAAAGTTCAGCGTTCTTGAAGGCCACACAAGACAATTTTGGAGACCGAAGATGTGGAGGAATCGGATCAGCAGAAGACAATCTGATGCAATCTGGTCGCATCAAGAAATAACGACAACGTTCAACACTGCAAGACACAATAACAATCTAATTCAGGGATGCCCAAACTAAGGCCTGGGGACTGGATGCGGCCCCCAACACCAATTCATCCGGCCCACAAAGCCCTCGTCACTCCTGGAAGCGGAAGTAAAATGCACCCATACGGGCACGTTTTACTTCTGCTTCCAGGAGTGACGAGGGCTTCGTAGGCCGGATGATTTGGCATCAAGGGCTGCCTCTGGCCCCCGGGCCTTAGTGACCGGCTCCCTGAATCACGTGATCGGCCCCCGGCCTGAAAAGTTTGGGCACTCCTGATCTAATTCACCTGTGGATGCTGGAGATTCTTGAAAGGGGGGGGGGGAGTGTTCAGACTGCTGTGGTTACATCCTTTCCCCCAGCAGTCAGACACATGCCGATTAGTGTCCTTGTTCTGGTTTCACCCCCACCCCCACCCCAGTGGGATGGGGGACCATCTGGCCAGATGGCACCCCCGGAGCCTGCCAGTGGAGATATCCAGCCCGTAGCCAAAAGCCAGCACTGCCGTTTCAGTGTATAAGAATCAAGGTTCGAGAACAAGGGTGGCCAAACTACGGCCCACAGGACGGACCCGGCGTGCAGCACCGTTTCATGTGGCCCACAGCCGCCCTCACCGCTCCCGGAAACAGGGAGCCGTAAAACACACCCACACAAAGCGTAAACACACCCCTGGGGTGTCATAAACGCTGTTGTAAACGCCCCTGCAGCTGTCGTCAATGCATTTATGACAGCCGCAGATGTGTTTTATGGCGGGAGGAACCACGTGACTGGCCTGCTCAACCACATGAACGACCCGCAGCGTGAAAAGGCTCGCTCTTAAAGGCTGTTTAAGGAGGTGGTCTCCTTTTACACGAAGGAAAAGAGGTCCCAACTACTTGTTTTGAGGTTTAAGGCCAGGAATGACTCCCTGACTCCACAAAACTCTCAAAGGAGACCTGGCCTAAAACGGCCAACTTTAATCAGGACCCAATTTTAAAAAACACCTTCAAAACGCAGCTGGGGAATCACATTCCTTAACCAAAGCAGGGAACCGGTTGACAAATGACAGAACTCTATAAAATATGGATTTTTCTGCCAGGGACCCATTCAAGTGGTTTCCGATCCATCACTAGGAATTTCTCTTGAGAAAACCCCACAAGGGATCTCAATGTTGTCCATCTAAAGGCAAGCTCTCTCTTAGGATGAACGGGAAAAATGATCAGAAAGTGTGCAAGCTTTGGAGAGAACAGATCTCTTCATCAGGACAGACATTTCCCAATTAAAACAAAATATACCGTATATACTCGGCTATAAGTCGTCCCGAATATAAGCCGAGCTACCTAATTTGGACCTCTAAAACTAGGGAAGTCGATTGATCCAAGTATAAGTTAGGAGTGGGAAATGCAGCAGCTGCTGGTGAGTTTCAGTAATTAAAATACATGAAAATATGGTAAAATTAATTAATTAATTGATATTTGTGTGGGTTTGTTTTTGAGTTTTGGCGGTAGTGTTAGCACTTTCTTTTTTAAAAATGTATGTTTGAATGTACACCACCTTGTTTTGGGACGCTTGGGGTCGTCGACCCGAGGATAAGCCGAGTCCATTTTTTGGACCTCATTTTGGGAGCCAAAAATAGTAGACTTATACTCGAGTACCTACAGCAGGGGTGCCCAAACATTCCAAGCCAAGGCCCAGCCGTATGGTTCAGGGAGCCGGTCACTATGGCTCGAGGGCCGGATGCAGCCCCTGATGCCAATTTATCCAGCCCGCAAAACCCTCCTCGCTCCTGGAACAAGAGCTTCACAGGCTGAGTGAATTGGCATCAGGGGCCGCGCATCTGGCCCCCGGGCCGTAGTTTGGGCACCCCTGACCTACAGTATGAGCGGACGGAGAAACGGAGGCCTGGTTTTAAAAGCCTCGGCGGGTTTGGCACGGTGTCTCCAGATATTAACAGGAGAGGGGAAATCTCCTAACAGTCATTCGAGTTCATTAGGTGATGTGATGCTGCCAGGCTGTACAGAGCATCAACAACCTGCCCGGAATGGAGATCTGTGAGTTCAAAAGCTTGCACACCTCAGACAAAGGTCTTCTTGACAATCTGGATTCTGGGATTTGTTTCAGATAGGTTGGTATGAAAAGGGGTTCGGTGGAGACGGCAGCGTCTTCCGTTCAAATCTCAAAGTAAGGCTCAAATCATAGCAAATTCAAGGAAATCACGGCCTAAGCGCCTGGATCGGGAGGGCAACTATTTACAAAGGGACTTCTTTTCAAAGGACAGAGGTTTTAAAAAAAGACATTTTTCCCTTTTAATCACTCACATAAAAAACCTTTGCACCCCAAAACCCCTTGCAAAATCCAACATGTCCGTCTTTGTGTTGAGAAAACTCACAGGAGACAAAAGACGCTGAGAAAATGGGAGGGGAATGGAAATACGAACTTTCTATACCAGAGTTGCAAAGAAACAAGAGCCCACCACTGACTTTGTTTCCTGCACGTAAAGATGGACGATGGGTTTTGTGGTTTTTTAAAAAATAGCAGCTACTGTCAGGCATTTTTAAAATTTCTTTCATTCTCCTCCCTCCCTTTTACGAAACAAAAAACGTTCTCCTAAAGTCTTGTGCAAGTCCAGGCGAGGACGGAGAAAGAAAGAGAGAATGAAAATCAAAACATCCGACAAGGTTTCTCCCCCCCCTCCCCGGGAAGGCCAGATCTCTGAGGTTTGCTGGCTTGAAAATGTTTTTGCTTGTCTCGTTTAAAAAAACACATTCAAAGGAAGGTTTTATCACACACACCCCAAAAAAGTCAACGGCTGCTGGTGACGGGAGTCAAATAGAATTAGCCCTTAGAATTATGGCACCATAAATTTCCCAGTCTGGGGCGCTGGAAAGGTCTAGATTTCCCCAAGGATACCGTCCCCCCCTCAAGACCCCGAAAAGTGTGCTACAAAATTCAGGACTCCAAAGGGAGGAAGCCAGGAAGGAAACGACGTCGGGAGGAGGCCGAAAGAGTGGTTAAAACACCGACATCCAGAGATGTGGAGAGCGAAAGTGTAAACTCCAAGGAAGGTGGCTTCATCAAAGCCGCTGTTCCCTCTCCAAAATCCCAGGAGAGTTTCCGTTTGGTCCGCCTGGCTGCGCCCGTCCCGGTACCCGAGTCCTGAGAGCCTCTGGCCGGTGGTTCACACCGACGTTTCCGACTGTAGCCGCATGACAAACTTTTGTGACTTCGGGTCCACAAACTCCTCCGAGAGTTTGAAGAAGGGGATCTTTTTGGTGCTGACCACCAGGCTGAAGTCGTGTCGCTTCAGGACAAAGACCACGCCATCCTTCAAGCCAGTGGTGACTGGCTCCTCGCTCACCAGCGTCCACTGCTTGGCCAGCCAGCGGTCCTTGTGGTACTGGATGGTGGGGCCGGCAGTCAGGTAACGCTCCAGGAATGCCTGCACGAGACAGAAAGGGAGGAAACGTTATACAAACATTTCTCGGTGGTAGCACCAACTTTGTGGCATCCTCTTACAGTGGAGCTGCGCCAGATTCCATCCCTGCCTATTAAAAAAGCCCCAGTAAAAATCATGTCTTTTTAAAGAGGCTTTTAAGAATATATTGCCAAAAACTGAGTGTTAGGTACAGTAATACCTCAGATAATGATTGCATCGGATAATGCTAGAATCGGATAACGATGCACCCCTAGCGGCTCTGGGGAGGTCGGGGGACCTGATCCGTTCTCCGACCTCCCCAGCCGGTACACTGAGTCAAAATGTCAGGATTCGAATCACTGGGTAAAAGGTGAGAAATGCAACTTTTCACCTGCACTCTATCCTGGCCCTTCCAGCCCAGCCCTTACCTTGGGCGTCATGTCGTGGGTGATGCAGAACTCCAAGTGCTGAAGGATGCTCTCCATGGTGTGGTAGGGCTGCTGCTTCGTCGTCCGCAGGTACTTCTGCATGGCGCGGGCCATGGAGGCAAAAATAGCTTGGGCGGCTTCCCGGGGGTCCATGATCTCTCGTGGGTTCTTCTGGTCTTCCTCTTGGAGCCTCTTGATGTGCGTGAAGGCCTCCTCCACCGCCACCACCAGCCTGACGGGGTGAGAGCGCATTGATTCTGCATTACACAACAGACCAACTGCCCGCATCCTACAAAGTCCTCCTAGAAAGCCGAGACTGCGGAGAACAGGCGGTGGCCTGGTTGCTATCGCAGAAGTCTCCAGCATGAACGGGCTGAGACAGGTACGACCTATCATTCCAGAGCAGGGGTGCCTGAAATTTTCGGGCAGCGGGCCGGTCATGTGGTTCAGCAGGGCAGTTATGTGGTTCAGCGGGCCAGTCACGTGGTTCCTCCCACCAGAAGCAGAAGTAAAATGTGACTTGCAATCTGTTTTGAGATAGATTTTAGGCTGCCATTATCTTTGCTTAAACCAGGGGTGCCCAAACTATGGTCCGTGGGCCGTATCCAGCCTCCGACACCAATTCATTTGGCCTGTACCATCCTTGTCGCTTCCGGAAGGGGAAGTAAAATGTGCCCATACACATTTTACATCTGCTTATGGTATGACAAGGGTGGCACGGGCGTGATGAATTGGTGTCAGAGCCTGGATTTGGCCCACAGACCATAGTTCAGGCACCCCTGTCCCAGAGGGCAAGACACATAATACTACAGGCTTCTTCTTCCATGTCTAGGCCAGACGTGAAACTGCCAACACAAAAGCACTCTTTGGTGAGTTCATTCTGTAGTCCCCTTGGCCTGACTTAGTGTGAGAAAGATTAGCCGGCAACACAAGGTTGCCATTACCAGGGTATTACGCCCGATTGCGGTTCAAAAATAACAGATAAAAAGATACCGCTTTGGCAGGAAAGGTAACAGCGTTCAGTGTGCTTTGGTGTCTAGTCATGCCTGCCACATGACCACAGAAATGTCTGCAAGTGCAGACAACGCTGGCTCTTTGGCTGTAAAGGAAGGTGAGCACTAAATCCTAGAGTCAGATACAGCCGGCTTTCGAGCAAGGGAGACCTTTACCTTTACTAAGAGGGCAGACAAGCAGCTTCCTTGGCTGGGATTTTAAACGCATTTATTTTTAAAACACAAAATTTATTGCTTGTGACTATAATTCGCTGTTCGACTTAACAATAAAAGCCCCGAAAAGGCGGACAGATTGCAAAATATAGAAAAATTATATAGCAATTTATAAGGAGGGGGGAGAGATTAAAACACAATTCTAGCTGATAAAATTATATGCGCTGCAAGAACGGCTCACCCAGGAGAGAAAAATCCAAAGGGATTAATATGTACTTTATAAAACCACCAATGTAACGGATTTAAAATCCTCGGTACTAGAAGCGCGTCAGCTCAGATCACAAAAGGGATTTCCGCAAAGCTCTCTTGAAAGGCTCTTAGCTCGAGAAGCGAAAGGGGGTCTATTATGAGCAACCTCCCTCCCGACCCATCGTTAAGTATAATTTCTTTTTTTTTAACTGATTTAAGTACCAAGATTTTGGAAAAATCGCACTTTTGGGAGAACAGGTAACGACCAGAGAAATTTAAGATGAAGGCCACTGAGAATGAATACCGATTTCCCCCACCCCTCTTGTGTTGTTTTCAAACTGTTTGTAAAATGTCTCCCCCGACAAAGAGTCCTGTGGAACTCAAAATCTTGCTCCCCCCCATGTGTTTTGTTGACCCAATAAAGCCAATTAGCCAACCCTGGTTGTATGTGAGTTCAGAAGCCATACAACTGGGTTTCATCACATATATCCGATCTTTACAACCGTTCGTCTAAAGTGACTTGCTATGTTACGATCAGGCACTATTTTCCACTTCTGAAGTCCAAGAACATCTGGAGAGGCATGTTTGAGGGCCTGTGGACTAGATCAGGGACAAGCAACTTTGGTGCTCCAGGTGCTTCTTGAACTTCAACTCCCAGAAGACCTAAGTCAGCACTCCTGCCCATCAGGACTTCTGGGAATTGAAGTCCATGAACATCTGGAGAGCTATGTTTGAAGATCTATGGACTAGATTAGGGATGGCCAATCTTGGCGTTCCAGGTGGTTTTTGGACTTCAATTTGCAGAAGACAGGACTTCTGGGAATTGAAGTCCAAGAACATCTGGAGAGCCATGTTTGAGAGCCTATGGACTAGATCAGGGACCACCAACCTTGGTGCTCCAAGTGGTTCTTGGGACTTCAATTCCCAGAAGACCTCATCAGCACTCCTGCTCTTTAGGATTTCTGGGAATTGAAGTCCAAGAACATCTGGAGAGCCATGTTTGAAGACTTATGGACTAGATCGGGGTGGCCAACCTGGGTCCTCCAGGTGGTTCTTGGACTTCAATTCCCAGAAGACCTCATCAGCACTCCTGCTCATCAGGACTTCTGGGAATTGAAGTCTAAGAACAAGTGGAGAGTCATGTTTGAAGACCTATGGACTAGATCAGGGACGGCCAACTTTGGCGCTCCAGGAGGTTCTTGGGACTTCAATTCCCAGAAGACCTAAGTCAGCACCCCGGCTCATCAGGACTTCTGGAATTGAAGTCCAAGAACATCTAGAGAGTCACGTTTGAAGACCTATGGACTAGATCAGGGACGGGCAACTTTGGCGCTCCAGATGTTCTTACACTTCAATTCCCAGAAACCAGAGTCATCACTCCTGTTGATCAGGACTTCTGGGAATTGAAATCCAAGAACATCTGGAGCGCCAAGGTTGGCCACCCCTGCCCGCAACGATCCCTGTTCTTAATTACAGAGCATGAGAGGACTTGACGTGACGATCAAACAGAGAGCAAACTGTGGCCTCAAAGAACCCAACGGTGCAAGGATCGATCAGGACCGGTGGAACCATAACCTCAGCTAGTTTTGCCACAACCAGGGCCTGTCTGCTTGGCTATCTTTCTGCACCCACGTCCAGGAAGGGGACATACCTGGCCCGCCGTTTCCGCACCCGGCGCTCGTGTTCTGCTTCCTCATAATAATATTCGTTGTGGCTGTTGTCTCTTCTCCGAGCCGCGGCAGCGATGACCGCCCGAGACTGGCTGGTCGAATTGTTGGTTGTGTTTTCTGGAGAGAAAAGAGGAGATGTTGGCTTTCTATTCCTTTGATTGTCTCTCACACTTTCTTCTTCCGTATCCAAATCTTGGCAATGCTCATCGTGATCAGCCAAGAAGACTGTCCTGAGAATATAATGCCGTGGTCTTTCATCTGCCTTCCACATCGCAGCGTGGCACCCAAAGTACCATGAATCCATGAGTCACTTTCTGGTCCTGAGATCTTTTGGCACACAAAGTCCTCCTCATCATCATTCCCAGGCCAGAATGGATGATGAAGCTGCTTCCCTCCACCAAGAGGGATTCAAGTGGGATTTAATCCACTTGGGGACCATCACCCTTCCCTGTGGACTTCGGCACCCAAGGCCGCTAGTCCTCAGGGTGGTCAGGTTAGTTAACCACCACCTGACGACTGGTGTTGAATCACTGGCAGTAGGGTCTACTCTGTGACCACTGCAGAATCACCTGGCCAGACCCTCACGCTATACACCCCACAAAGCAGGAGTCGGCAACTGGCGACTTTCCAGATGTTGACGGACAACCACACCTGTCGATTTCTACCCCACCGCACGAAAGTGTCACTCCAACATTTGTCCATATGCTTTCAACTCGGATGGGCTCCGTCAAAATATATATTCAAAAAGGGATGGGTGGGAATAAATTTCCAAAGTAAACAAAGCAGCCTCAAGAGTACCACAAACCACATCTTCCACTCTGTCCCTCTCCCATCATGTACCCAGTTCCGCAAACAGACCCTTTCCCCAGCGCAGGTCCAAAAGTAGATGTCATTGGAGCTGGTCCTCCATCAGTGGAATTAAAAAAAACAGTCAAAAACTAGGGGTTCTTTTTTTTTTTTAGAGCAATAGGGACAACTTGATATCCCAGCAGGCTGGGGAATGCTGGGTTTTGTAGTCCAAAAAATGTTGCCTTTCCCCAGCTTTGAGATGGGGCCAGTAGTCTAGGACACCCTCAGTAAAGCGTATAGCCTCAGATGGGATATCGCTCACCCTCGCCCAGGGAGTACACCTTGAACCCGGACATCTTCTTGGAAAGAACTGACTTGGGGAGGTTAAGCAGGGCCGGGTTGTAGACGGGGAAATCGTGGTAGTAGTTTTCCAGAATCCAGGCTGCGACCCGCTGGATGCTAGAGAGAGGAAGAAGAAGAAGAAGAGAGAAGTCAAGTCCGGACTTTGGTCCAGGTCCTCAGCCTCATTGGGCAGAAAATATGACTGTCATTTTTATGTAGTGCCCAGGTAACCCCCTGTATCTGTGGGGTGGGGATACATTCGGAGCCCTACAGCAGGTACCTGAACTGTAGACAACAGCAAACCCTATGTTTAACACATATCCCTGAGTCATAGAAGCACGAGCAAGGTTTCAAATGCCTCCTTCGTTTCACATGACTGCTACTAAAATGTCTGCCTCTGTTTATTGTACATGTTGCAGGCAGTGGCTTCTAGTGGTCAGCTTTGGTAATGTGCCATAGAAATACATATCTATTATGTATCTTCAGGAATTTTTTTACAGTGGGTTAATGAAACCATGGATACTGAAAGTCAGGATATGGGACAACCTGTTTTCTTATTTAAACAAAATATTGTTGTGATCCAGCCCTCACCAGACTCTGAAGACGACCTGGGTCAGAAGAGACTTCCTATGCCCATCCCAGTTCTGCCATACCAGCTTGTACCTGCACCAGAGGATGACTCAAACCAGGTACCCCGGCCTGCTTCTGGCCCAACTCTGACTCCCCAGGTGGATGACCTGTCAGACCAGAGGTCTGACTCTGACAGTACTCAGTCCTCATCCAGAGACCGGTGCTGGAAGGTTCTGTGGCTGAGACGCACAAAAAAAAAGTCAGAGCTCGGTATCAGAGGAGGCTCCCAGTTGATACTCATGAGCTGGGAGACTTCTTAAGCAAGCTTGTTTCACAAGACAAGTGCCGGTACAATTTCTCAGTGAGATGACTGACACCCTGCCAGATCTTCTGTGTACCTTGTGACTAACTGCTGTGGCCCTGACTTCTGCCTACCTTGACAATGCCCCTAGATATCCTTTGAACTCAATGCTCGCCCTGATCCTTACCGGTACCATGACCTTGGCTTGCTCTTTGGACTTGACTACTGGACTCTCCTTGGATAGACTTTTGTCAGGACTCGCCGTTTCGAGCACTTTGCAACCTTTCGGAAGAGGGAAGCCGGCCCAGCTTACCCACCCTGCCCTTTACCTGAGATGGCCGACGTTGTAGAAGCGGCTGGCCCCATCGGTGGAGCGCACCACCTTGAGGGTGAAGTGGGGCTGGAGCTGCCGGAGTTCAAGCAGGACCACGGCCAGGTAGTGGATGAAGAGCAGGGCGTCCACCAGGGAGACGGCATACTGGACGATGCCCTGGTAGTTGGTGTCGCGGGAGTCCAAGATCCGGACGCCATAGAAGAGCCAGTAGGAGACGACCAGGAGGAACACCAGCACCATCAGGAGGGCCCGGAAGACGAAGATCCGGGGGAAGAAGGCCCGGGGCCGGCGGAAGAAGAGGGCCCAACTCCCCAGCAGAAGGATGAGCAGCTTGAAGGCCAGGGAGATGAAGAGGCCCTCACAGGGCGTCCCACAGGGCTCCAAGGTCTCGCCCCAAAGCAACTGGGGCAGGAGCATGAAGGCCAAGGGGGTGAGGAAGGCCAGCAGGGCCAGGGCCCCACCCAGCGAGACCCCCAGGTGCCGGGAGCAGTCCAGGTGGGCACTGTCTTCCATGTCCTTGGCGATGCGTGTCAGGTCGTCATGGGAGATGCTGTGCTCCGAGGTGCCCGTCACCACCGTGGTGGTCTCGCCCCAGTTGTCGTCCTGTCGGGAGGCCAATAGTGTCAGATCCACCCCCCAAGCGGATGGGGAGCCCCAAAAATAGATGTGTAACAGAGACAAACAGATTAGGTAGGTAGGTAATCAAGACAGACAGACAGAGAGATTAGACAGACTAAATTGACAAACTAGATAAGATAGATAGATAAGTAAATAGATAATCAAGATCAGCAATTCTAAACCTGTGGCCTGCGGCACCATTTTATGTGCCCCTCTACCGCCTCCACCACACCCGGAAGTGCCATGTGGTAGAGGAAGGGCAAAATGGCTGCCCGGCCCCCAAAGCTGTCTGAGGGAACATGACCTGGGCCCCGGCTTAACCCCTGTCTGACCAAGACAGATAGACACTTCTTTTCTCTATCCTTTAGAACTCAAGATAAATGTTCTCATACACCCTAACAATGACCCTGTAAGGTAGGCCACTTGTTTTACCCGTGCAACACAGCAAATAAAACCTCTCCCACCCCAGATAACCACCACCACCACGGCCAGTTTCTCACCCTTTCATCGCCCCGGGTTGACTCGTTGTCCAGCAAGGGTTCCCCCGGGGCCTGGATGGTCACCGACTTGTCCCCGCGGCTCCCGTCCCGACTCTTGGAGCGGTGCCTCTCTCGCCGGTCTCTAAGCGGAGGGGAAGGAAAGGCAGGAATTGAGGCGTCTGCTACCACATTTTCCAGAGAGATCTGTTGTGCTGGGGGGGTGGGGTCCTAAAGATAATCTAGTCCAGAAGTGGCCAAACGTTTTGGGCCGCGGGCCGGACATGTGATTCTTCTCACCGGAAGCGGAAGTAAAATGTCCCCACACAGGCGCAAAAATGCTGCTGTAAATGCACCCACAGCTGTTGTAAACAGACATTTCTGTGGCCATGTGGTAGACATGACTAGCTACCGGGGAGCAAGGGACACTGTTACCTTTCCCGCTAAAGTGGTACCTGTTTACCTACTTGCAATTTCTTGCTTTCGAACTGCTAGGCTGGCAGGAGCAGGGACAGAGGGCGGGGGGTCACTCCCTCTTGAAGCTATCTCAAGACCCAAAAACCACCAGGGGAAGCCAGGCTGCCCCCCTTCTCCTGCCGCCTGAGGCCATGACTCACCTGTGCTTGCGGGAGCTCCGCGAGTGCCCCGACTTGTAGGAGTAGCCCGAATACTGCGACTCCGTGTCCATGGTGTCCGAGCGCCGGGCCTTGTAGCGGTCCACGCAGGAGGACTTGGGTCTTCCGGGGCCCGGGACGGCGGCCAAGGCAGCCGCGGCCTCCTTCAGAGTGGGCTTTTTGAGGGCGAGCGGCACCTTCAAGAGGTCAACCTTCACCTTGAAGGACTCTATTTTGATGGGCGGATGGGGGGCGTCTTAGGAGAAAAAGGGGTGGACACACCTGGCACGGAAGAACAGACAGATGAGAATGGCCGGATCCGGCCCAAAATCCCTATTAATTAAAGAAGGTGGGTTGTGATTTATGGCTCAGAGAGGTAGGCATTCTTCTTCTGTTATTAAAAACACACAAAATATTGTAGACTTTTGTTGTTCAGTCGTACAGTCGATTCCGACCTTTTGCGACCCTATGGACCATTGTCCGCCAGGCACTTCTGTCCTCCACCATCCTCCTCAACACACCCAGCTCTGTGCCCATTGTGTCCACAATACCATCTAGCAATCTCATTTTTGGCCGCCCCCTTCTTCTTTTGCCCTCCACCCTTCCCAGCATCAAGGCTTTCTCAAGCGAATCCTCTCTTCTCATTTGATGTCCAAAGTACTTTAGCTTCATCTTTACAATTTGACCTTCTAAGGAGCTGTCAGGGTTGATTTCTTCTAAGATTGACCTATTTGTTCTCCTTGCTGTCCGGGGAACTCTCAAAACTCTCTTCCAATACCACATCTCAAAGGCATCTATTCTTCTACGCTC
Organism: Furcifer pardalis; assembly: GCA_030440675.1. NCBI lineage: Eukaryota > Metazoa > Chordata > Lepidosauria > Squamata > Chamaeleonidae > Furcifer > Furcifer pardalis. The sequence continues at coordinate 11,648,297 of CP126899.1, read as the reverse complement.
AGCTTTCCTATCCGTTACGCTGTTTTAATATTTTCTTATGAATTCTTTCTTATGAATTCCTGAGATTTTAAACATTATTATTTTTATTGGAATTGGTCTGTGTTTTTAGCTATGCTGTAAGCCGCCCAGAGTCGGGCTTACCCAATTGGGGCGGGATAGCAAACGTGAATAAATAAATAAAATAAATAAAATGGTCCAGCTCTCACAACCATACATTGCTACCGGAAATACCATTGCTTTGGCAATACGAATTTTTGTTTGCAATGTGATGTCTCTACTTTTCACTATGTTCCCCAGGTTTCTCATTGCTTGCCTCCCAATAATCAGTTGCCTTTTTATTTCATGACTGCAATCTTATTATAAAAATATTGCCCGGTTTCATTCATCCATCCATCCACTCACTCACATTTATACCCTGCCCTTATGATGTGAGTATTACTCAGGTCAGCAGATAGGTAGGTAGGTAGATATTAGCTACCCTAAGTGGTACTCACATCAAAAGGGTGGAGTATAAATGTGAATGAATGAATTGATGGATGGATGGATGGATGGATGGATGAAATTGGGAAAAGGTTCTTAAAAGATCATAGTAAAATCATCCAATGGTGACCAATAAGAATACAAGAAACATAACCAGATACCATCAGAAAATCTTAAAAGCATAATAAAATTCACAGTAAACACTCTCAAAAACAGTCAGTGGAGCTTAATAATAATAATGAATACTATATATTATTAGTATATTAATATATAGTATAATATAAAAATTTTATATAACAAGATACAGTAATACCTCGGATAACGTTTACCTTGGATAACGCTAAAATTGCATAACGTTAAGTAATCTGGGGAGGAGAATTGGATCGAATAACGTTAAGGTCCTATGGGATGGATCGGATAATAACCGCTAAAGCCTGTGTGGTTACAATGTATCTCTATGGAGCTTTAACGCTATCTGATCCATCCCATAGGATTTTAACATGCATCGGATAACATTAAAAATCGGATAATACCAAGACTTGTGGAACCAAGTCTTAGCGTTATCCAAGGTATTACTGTATCCACTATAACATCACAAAATGTATTTTTCTGTCTGCCTCAAGGCCAGGCATTTGCAACCTACGGCCTGCGGACCAGACCCGGTCCCCAATGCCAATTCACCTGGCCCCGGACACCCTCACCGCTCCTGGAAGCAGAAGTAAAACATGCGCCACGCATGTGAAGGATGCTGCTAAATGCATTCTGCGCATGTGTGGCACACGTTTTGATTCTGCTTCTGGGTGGGAGGAACTACGTGACTGGCCCAATCACCTGTCCAGGAGGCGTGGCCAGCCCCGCGACCTGAAAACGTTGAGAAACGCTGCTCTAGGTGGCTGTCTCCGCCGGCAAGTTTCGGAAGGGGTCGTACAAAGAAGCAACTTTTCCAAGCTGTGGGCCGTACTACATAAGATGGGAATGCATGGACAAGATGGGTTTGATCAAGTGGGGGGAAAGTTGGTGCATGAAGAAAAATAGCATTTCAAGGCGAGCGAGATCCTCCACGCCTCAGATGCTAGCTTTCTACAAGAACCCTGTTCTTTGACATTTCTCTGTATAGTGTAGAAAGTTCACCGGGAAGAGCATATCCTATGTTTTCTCAGGTGTAAATACAGCCAAATCCTTTCCTTCTTTCTTGTTTTAAGTAATACTGTTTTAACTTCTTTTTTTGGTCAAATCTTGCAATTATAAAAAGTTTGCCTCAATGCATTCCAATGTCACAATGTTTTAAAATGAGATTAGTTTTGTTATGCTTTGCTACTATATGGTTTGCCAGGGCTATTTTGTACGTTAAGCCATTTTGCTACATTTATATTGATTTAGTAATGACACGACGTATCCATGCTATAGTATAGAAGTGTTAATTGTTACATTTACACTATTTATCCTGGTACAGTACTTTATTTCTCTTTCTGCAAACTAATGTGGCGGGGAATAAGCTGCATGCCGAAACCAAAGTTAGTACAAGGAACAACTATCAGGAAACTTACAAACTATACATGGGGAACTCAACCATGTACACTGCGCACATCAGCTTTGGCCGTGAGCGTCTCTGCAGCAGAGGTTGATGCTCCAGTATGGAACGCATCCACATGTGCAAAAGAAGTTGACGCTGCTGTGAATGAAGCCATGTGGATAAGCAACAGGATGCCTAAAATCAGGGATTCTCAAACTGCGGACCACGGGCTGGATGCGGCCCGCGACACCGTTTCAGGGGGGGGGGACCGCCTCTACCACACCCGGAAGTGCCACAAGGTGGAGGAAGGGCGAAATGGCCGTCCGGGACCACGAAGCTGTCTGAGGGTGCATGACCTGGCCCCTGGCTTTAAAAGGTTGAGAACTCCTACCTTAAATTAAACCCACATCAGTTGAGAAGATATACCCTGTTGTTGGTATCACTCCACCTAAGATAAGGAGAGAAGGAGCAGCAGACACAGAGATAACTAAGAGAGAAGGAGCAGCGGACTCTGAGAGAACTAAGCAAGAGAAGGACCTCTGATGTCCTCTGAACGGAGATGAACCTCAAGTCTGTTGGTTCAGATTCAGGTAGACCTTTATTGCAAGAACAAACATTCTTGAGGGTAGCCAAGAGCGAAACCAAATTAGAAGGTGGAGGGAGGAGCTCACTGGACAAGGAACATCATAAAAAGAGGAGGAGATGGTTGAAGAACTCAAGGCAAGACCGACAGGCTCAAGTGGGGGCTGATGGTGGACAGCAACACACAGCCTGAATGTGGAGAGAGACAGACTCCATTGGTGCATTTACTGGTCTGTCAAAGACTGCCAGACATGGACAGATGAGGACTTGAGTTTGGCCAACGCCAAAGCCAAGAAAGTGACTTCATTTTGGCAGTCCAGGGTCTGACCAGGACACGAAAGGAAGAAGTTGCAGGCACAGCAAACGCAAGGCCTTGGTTGGATCTCTCCACTTTCACAGACACTTTGCCTCGTATCCAGGTAGCCCCATTTGGTCTGATCGTTCTTTTTTTCGGACTTTGGTTCAAAATCTATTAAGCGATTCCACCCAGGCTTGGGTCCAACCAGAATCTTCTCCTGGCGGAAAATGACACTTTCCGGTGTCAACCCACCCGGGAAGGCTGTCGTTGCTTTCTATGGGTTCAGCCGTAGCCTCTTCCGGCTCTGCATGTAGAGCTTGAGAGATGTGCACAACAAAACTTCCTCTCGGTTTTAGACAGGGCCTCCCCGGAGAGTAGAAAGCCGTGCAAGTCCATTGGGGCATCCCCTAGGCAACGGCATGCAGCCGGCTAATCCTTCCTATCTGAACGCATCGCACCGTAAACTTGTTGGCAGAGCAAACTTTCCAGCGGCTCCTTTTTTCTAGTGCCACAAAATGGCAATATTTGCTATTACTACTTCTTGATCCCCATTGGCTTCACTTTGCCATTAACAGAAACGCAACCTCGATGAGGAATTGATCAACATTTTCCAAAAGTTCCTGGGATGGGTCTAGTTCAGGGATGCTTGACCTGCAGCCAGTGGGCCAGATGTGGACCATGGCACCATTTCATGTGTGGGGGGGGCCTCCATCACACCAGGAAGTGCCATGTGGCAGAGGGAAGGGCAAAATGGCCGTCTGGCCCCTGAAGCTGCCCGAGGGAGCGTGGCCCGGCCCCGGATTTAAAAAGGTTGAGAACTCTTGGTCTGGTTCTTCTGCTGCTGTATCTGAATCCGAATACAGGCAATCATCATTGGTGATCAGCCATGAAGACTGTCCTGAGAATATAATGCAGCTGGTCTTCCATTTGTCTTCTGCATCGCAGGGTGACCCCCAGAGTACCACAGATCCAATTCCTTTGAGGCCCTTTCTGGTCCTGACCTCATCATCATCATCCCTCATCCCCAGGCCAGGATGGATGAAGCTGCTGCCCTCTATCAAGAGGGATTCAAGTGGGATTTAATCCACTTGGGGATTGTCCCTTCTTTATGGACTTCCCCACCCAAGGCCACTAGTCCTCAGGGTGGTCAAGCTAGTTACCCGCCTCCTGACACTCGGCGTTGAGTTGCTGGCAGTAGGGTCTACTCTATTACCATAGCAGGACCACCGGGCCAGACGGGCATGGCTCTAGTTAGTAAAGGTAAAGGATACCCTTGCTCGAAAGCCAGTCATATCCGATTACAGGGTTCAGTGCTCATCTCTGTTTATAACCACAGAGCCAGCGCTCTCTGCCTCTGCAGATGTTTCTGTGGACATGTGGCAGGCACGACTAGACACCGGAGTACACAGAACACTGTTTACCTTCCCACCCAAGCGGTTCCTATTTTATCGACTTGCAATGTCTTGCTTTCAAACTGCAGGAGCTGGAACATTATGATAATAACAGCCTTTGGGTCACATACAGGATTTGTACTCTGTCTCCTGCCCCCCCCCCCTCCCGACCCAAACTCACAGGGCATTTGTTAAGCTCCCACTGTCGGGTCTGCCAAGAGACCGTGCATGGAGACACGACGAAGGAGGTCAGGCTAAGCCGTGACCGCTTGACCTGGTAATTCCTGGGCTGGTGAAGCAAGCCAGCCCTGCCCTCAAAACAGATCCAGCACTCTGGTCTAGGCTCCCCCCAGACTGTAAACCCATACAGAGAACACCCGTCAGGCGCCGAGCGGTGTCTCTGGACGCTCTCAGGCAAACCCCCCCCCCATCGTCTTTCCATCTGGCACCCATCCAAGGAGTTGCGACCTATTTAATCTGAATTTCCTGACCCAGCCCCAAAGCCCGAATAATGCAGAGGCAGCAATTAAGGAGAGGCCGCCCTGCTTCGTTCCCATGGACGATTGAGGTCAGAGGGGAGAGAAATCCCGAAACAGCGGCGGAGAAAGGGTCACATTTTCTAGCCGTGGCGTTTCCCAAACCTGTGGCTCCTGGACTTCAATTCCCAGTAGCCTCGGTCAGTCCGTTGGCTGGTCAGGGCTTTGGGGAACCGACTGGGGCTTCTGGGATTTGGAATCCCAAGAACCAAAGGTTGGGGAACGCTAGTCTAAACAGTCTTTGGGAGCCCTTCCAACTCAACCGAAGGAAAGGTTTCCCTTGCTCGAAAGCCAGTCGTATCCGACTCTAGGGTTCAGTGCTCATCTCTGTTTCAAAGCCAAAGAGCCAGCGCTGTCTGCTTCTGCAGACATTTCCGTGGTCATGTGGCAGGCATGACTAGACACCCGGAGCGCATGGAACGCTGTTACCTTTCCCACCGAAGTGGTCCCTATTTATCTACTTGCAATTTCTTGCTTTCAAAACGGCTAGGTTGGCAGGAGCTGGGACAAAGACGGGAGCTCACTCCATCCTGCAGTACTCGGGTATCGAACTGCTGACCTCCTGACTTCCCGTCAGCATCTTAGCCACTTGAGCCACTCAATCAAACCCATATATTATATATGGAACTGTGGCTGCTTAGTGGTAAAGATGCTGAACTTGATGACTGGAAGGTCGGCAGGCCAGCAGCTCAAGACCCGAGCACCGCACAATGGAGCAAGCTCTAGGTTCCAGTTCTCATCTCCGTTTGCAGCCAAAGAGCCAGTGCTAGCTACATCTGCAGGCGTTTCTGTGGTCATGTGGCAGGCATGGAGCGCACGGAACGCTGTTACCTTTCCCACCCAAGCAGTACCTGTTTAGGCAAAGGTAAAGTCACCCTTGCTCGAAAGCCAGTCCTATCCAACTCTAAGCAGGTACGACTAGTGCATGGAATGCTGTTACCTTTCCCACCAAAGTGGTACCTATTTGTCTACTTGCAATTTCTTGCTTTCAAACTGCAGTTTGGCAACAGCGGGGACGGACGACGGGAACTCACTCTGTGCTGCAGCACTCGGTTCTCGAACTGCCAACCTTCCAGCTGTCAAGTTCAGCGTCTTAACCACTAGGCCACCGCAGTCCCTGGTGGAGTTTTAGTTGATCCCGATCAGGAAGTGCTGGTTTCCTCCAAGGTGGAATCAAATTTTAAGGGTCCCGGGGTACCTTTCTCTCCCCTTCCCAGGTTTTCTCAGCCAAGCCCAACTGAAGGAACTTTTGATCTGCCGATCAACTCCGTCCCCTCCTGCATCTTCTGCTTGGAAAATTCAAATTTTAAAACACATGCCCTACAGGCCCTCTGCCACACAGTGGATTAATAATTAAGCAGAGGAAACAGTAATGCTGATTTATCAGCGAGATTAATCAAGACACAAAGAGAGTCCCTCCTAGACCAGCTCAGACATCACTCTCCCTGGGGTCCTAATGACTCAAGGCTGCGTTCCTCTGCGCGCACACGCGTGTGTCTGTTTTTTAAGCGTGCCCCTTGCCGCCCCAAACACTAATTTAATTTAAAATTTTAAAATCCTCCCGGCCTCCAAACACTAATTTAATTTAAAATTTTAAAATCCTCCCGGCCCCCAAACACAAATTTAATTCCACATTTCTTAAGTCTGGCAACTTGATTAATCAGAGGAAGGGGAAAGATGGGTCTGCCTTTAATATAGTCCGGGGGATCCTAAGCCTAAGGCCATTGGCCCAGATCTGATCCACGGCGTCATTTCATGTGGCTCCCCACGCCTCCAAGGGCATTCGAGAAGCAAAACGGCCACCCCCTTTGAAGCTGTTGGGACAAAATGGCCACCCCCATTGCGCAAGCAGGGCAAAATGGCCATCCGGTCCTCAAAGCTGACAGAGAAAGCGTGACCCGGGCCCCGGCTTGAAAAGGTTGGGAACCCCTGATTTAGGACCGTATATACTTTATAAGCTGAGTTTTGTAGCCCCAAAAATGAGCCCCCCAAAAACGGGACTCGGCTTATATTCAGGTCATTGACCATGAGGGTTCCAAGACTGCACTGGATAGAGATGTGCCAACAATTTAATTATTTTTACCATATTGTCATGTATTTTGATTATTGAAACTCGCTTAAAGAGCAGAATTTTCTCTGAATGTTCGCTTCGCTTAACAAATAAAACCAACCAAAAATTCTCTTAACAAATAGGGTTCACAATCCCCACCACCACCACCACCACCAGAAGTCACAATGGGTCACTTCCGATGGTGTTTCGCTTAAAGAGCAATCCTGTGGAACGCATTATGCTCTTTAAGTGAGGTACAACTGTACGTCGTTCCTGCTGGTCATAACTCACTTTCCATTTGTTTCATTCTCCTTCAAGATCCGAGTGCTGTGTGACAGAGTGAGCTTCTGTCTTTGGTCCTGCCAACCAAGCAGTTTCAAAAGTGGTGGCTCAGTGGTTAAGAAGCTCGCCTTGTTAGCTGGAAGGCCGGCAAGCCAGCAGTTCAAGACCCGGGTACTGCAGGACGATTTTAGCACCTGTCTCTGTCTCAGCTCCTGCCAACCTAGCTGTTCGAAAGCAAGACATTGCAAGTAGATAAATAGATAAATACTGTACAGTGGAACCCGTATAACGAACGCCTCGTACAGCAATTAAATCGTACAGCAAACGAGGTTTTGAAAAAACACTGTGCCCCGTATAACAACTAATATTGTTATATGATGCAATGTATCTCTATGGGGAAAATGGTACTACAAATTTTTGTTGTTGTACAATTTTCCCCATAGAGATATTCGTTGTATGATGCATCCCATAGGGAAAGTCGCTACACGATGCATGCATCTTATAGCAAAAAAATTTCGTACAACAACGAGCCTCATGGAATGGATTAAAGTCGTTGTACCAGGTGCCACTATAAATAAAGTGGGTATAGAGGTTCCCACTATAGATATCAGTGGGAAAAGTTTGTTAACCGCCCTGGGTCTTTGTGAGGAGGGCTGCATAAAAGTTTGATTAAATAAATAAAAATAAATCTTGAGCCTCATTCGGGTGTCCCCTGAGCGGAGTTTCTCCAGCAAAAATACTTTCGACCCAGAACAATTTCTGACATGAAATTATTATTATTATTATAGTTTGAAAGCAGGAAAATGCAAGTAGAGAAATAGGTACTTCGGTGGTAAACGTTGCAGCATTCCATGCCTGCCACATGTCCATGGAAACGTCTGCAGACGCAGACAGTGCCAGCTCTTTGGCTAGAATCAGAGATGAGCACTGAACCCTAGAGTCGGATACGACGGGCTTTTAAAGGGAGACCTTGACTTTTACCTAAATAAACTGAATAAATGAATAAACAAATACACACAAGAGATGGAAAGACAGATCTGTGTTAGCCTATCAAAAACTAAACACGGGCCCTCCAGCGCTTTGAAGGCCCACTTGAGTTTTGTGTTTGGATTAATTATGGTAACGCCTCAACGAACAGTCTTCGGGGTGCCACAGAACGCTTTGATATTCAATTTTAATTCTTCAAAAACGAAATTGCAAATGGCAGGTTCAAACAGAGATGAGGCGTCCTCCCCCCCCCCCCTTCCTTCCTTCCTGACAAAGAAAGGAAATCTTCTTCCAATGTTGAACCTCCCAGGGGCTGGCGAGAAGAAAAGGACGGGTTTCCCACATACTCTTTTCAAAACTAAAATAAAAACAGTGGCGTGAAAAGTTTTTAAATCCAAATTAAAACTATCCCGTGAACCAAGGGTTGGAGCCGCGTGCCGTGAAGAAGCCGTAGCCATCAAACACATCCTTTCATTTCTTGTTCCCTGTCGGCCTCGGTCTTCACTCTCCTCCCTGCAAAATGGTCTCCGCTTTGCATGGCCTTGCCCACCCCCTCTGCCAGTGCCGCCTGACGCAGGCGGAGGAGGAGGATAAAGAGGAGAATAAGCCCATGCTGTGATGAAACAAAAGACTGGGAAGCTGGCAAAACAGCAGGACGGCAACCGAATTCTCTGCAGGGGAAATACAGGTTTTTAGGGGGGGATGGGGAGGGGGCTGGTTGGGGAGGGGAGGGCAAAAGGGGAGGGAAGAGACCCCAAGTGTCCTCAATGCGCATTGAGGCAAGAGGCTAAGAAAGAAAGAGAGAAGGAAAGGGGTAAATCCCAAGCAGAGAATTGGGCTGGAGGTGAGTTAAAGACAGCGGAGTTGCAGGTCTAAATTAGAAGATAGAGGAAGGACCGCACTGGACAGGGCACCCTTGCTCAAAAGCCAGTCATATCTGACTCTAGGGTTCAGTGCTCATCTCTGTTTACAGCCAAAGAGCCAGAGCCGTCTGCGTCTGCAGACGTTTCCGTGGACATGTGGCAGGCATGCCTAGACAACGGAGTGCACGGAAAGCTGTTTACCTTCCCACCAAAGTGGTCCCTATTTATCTACCTGCAGTTTCTTACTTTCAAACGGCTAGGTTGGCAGGCGCCAGGACAGAGACAGGAGCTCACTCCGTCGGGCCGTACCTGGGAATCAAACTCTGACCTTCCAGTCAGCATGTTCAGCGCCTTAACCACTTGAGCCACGGCAGCCACTGGACTCTGAATAGCATTAAAGGAGGATGACATGGATGAAGAACTCAACCTCCCCGACGTCACTTGGAGGGCCCCGAATAGGCTGAGGGTTGGACTCTCTAAATACAAGACCAACAGTGTCAAGTGGGGGCCTCTGGTTTGTATCGCTCCACATCTAAAATCAGGAAAGAAGTAGCCATGGGTGCTGAGAGAACTAAGCACGGGAAGGACCCCTAACACCCTCTGAACGGAGATGAGCCTCAAGTCCACCAGCTCAGATCCAGGAAGAGCTTTAGGGCAAGAACAAACATTCTTGAGGGGACTCAAGAGCAAAACCAAACTAGAAGTTGGAGGAAGGACCTCACTGGACAAGGAACATCATTAAAGGAGGAGGAAATGGTTGAGGAACTCGACCTCCCCAACATCACATGGAGCACCCTGAATAAGTTGAGGGTTGGAGTCCCTCAATGCAAGACCAACAGGCTCAAGTAGGGGCTGGAAACAGAACCTCTGGTAGATATGGCTTCACATCTAAAATCAAGAGAGAAGGAGCAGCGGACGCCGAGAGAACTAAGCTAGAGAAGGACCCTCCATGACCTCTGAACAGAGATGAGCATCAAGTCCGTCGGCTCTGATCCAGGAAGAATTTTAGGGCAAGAACAAACATTCTTGAGGGTAGGCAAGAGCAAAACCAAATTAGAAGGTCGAGGAAGGCGCTCACTGGACAAGGAACAGCATTAAAGGAGGAGGAGACGGCTGACTCAACCTCCCCGACGTCACATGGAGAACTCTGAATAGGCTGAGGGTTGGAGTCCCTCAAGGCAAGACCAACAGGCTCAAGATGGGGCTGATGGTGGATAACAACACACAGCATGAATGTAGAGAGAGACAGAATCCATGGGCTCATTTGCTGGTCTGCCGATGACTCCCAGAGACATGGACAGATGAGGACATGAATTTGGCCAACGCCGAAGCCAAGAGAGTGGCTTCATTTTGGCCAGTTTATGGTCCCTATTTATCTCTGTATATAGCCAAAAGTGCCAGCACAGTCTGGAGTGCGCAGAACACTGTTTACCTTCCCACCGAAGTGGTCTCTATGTATCTACTTGTAAATTTCTTGCTTTCGACATGCTAGGTTGGCAGGAGCTGCGACAGAGACGGGAGCTCACTCCATCTCGCAGTACCTAGGAATCGAACTCTGACCTTCCAATCAGCACGTTCAGTGTCTTAACCACTTGAGCCACGATGAGGTCTAGGAACTTATTCTCAGAGCGAATGTCGCTTAGGAGCCCTTTTGCTCAGCATGGAGGCACTTTTTCTCCATTTCTTCCTATTTTTAAAAGAAGCCTCTTTTTCTGCCTGGGAAGGAGATAAAGGGCAACCTGTATAAGTGAACTTGGAATAGGTGAGATGCTGATTTACAGACTGCCATATATACTCGAGTATAAGTCGGGTTTTTTAGCCTCCAAAATGAGGTCCAAAAATGGCACTCGGCTTATACTTGGGTCAATGTAAACACTCAAAAAACATACCCACAAAAATGTCTAAATTAATTAACTTTACCATATTTTCATGTGTTTTAATTATTGAAACTCACTGGCAGCTGCTGCATTCTCCACCCCCCCGACTTATACTCGGGTCAATCTATTTTCCCAGTTTTAGTGGTCCAGATTAGGTACCTTGACTTATATTGAGGACAACTATAGTCGAGTATATACGGTAGACCTTTGGTTTTGGGACTTCAATTCCCAGAAGCCTCAGTCAATTCGGTTTCACCCAGTAGGACAGTATATAAATCAAATAAATAATAATAATAATTGCCCAAAGCTCTGGTCAGCCAGTGGACCGACTGAGGCTTCTGGGAATTGAAGTCCCAAAACCAAAGGTCTACCGTATATACTCGACTATAAGTCATCACGAATAGAAGTTGGGGTACCTAATCTGGACCTCTAAAACTAGGGGAACAGACTGACCCGAGTATTAGACGAATGCAAAAGAGGCTGGCCCTGTCTATCGACTGCTATTAGCTCAAGGAAACAAGAAGCAGGCACAGTAGAGAAAACACAATGGATACACAACCCAAGCGCTTGACAATATTTTACAATTTGAGAAACCAATTGTACCCTTAAACGCGCCAGCCTGGGGAGGGGGGTGGGCAGAGAAATCGGATTAAAACTGTACAAAGAATCAGACCCACGCATTTATAGGGCAGACGGTCAGGATCTGAAACAGGTTCCCTCCGTCCCAGCCATCCCGGTGGGGAAGGGGATTAGGTTGTAAGACAGACCCACACCTCTAAAATGGACCCAGAAGGTTTTATTTATTTAAAAAAAAGGGGGGGTTGGCCAAAGACTTTGCAAATTTGAAAAGTGTGTGTCTGTGTGTGTGTCTGTGTGTGTGTGAAAAGTTGGGGCCTTTTGTTGCAAAAGACACCAATGGAGTGGGTGGGTGGGGGATATTTTTTTGCACATTTATCATGAGGAAAGAAAGGCCAATCAGCCAAAAACGCCCAGCCCGGGGTTGCCTAGGCGATGACAACCGGACCAGGAAACTTGCAGGCCGGCATCCAAAGGGAGAGGAATAAAAAGGGGGGTGTTTAAAAAGGGACCCCAACCCCACGCTTTGTATAGTTGGGGGCTTCTCTGGGAACAATGGGGTTCAAGACAAGGACTGAAAAGCAGGGTGAAAAATCTGAAATTGGCTGAAGGGGGTGGGTGGGTGGGTTTGTTGTTGAAAAGGAAATGGGGGAAGGGTTTGAAGGTTGCACTTTGTCAAGTCCTATTCAGGCTCTGGGCTGCTTTGGGGAGGTTTATGGGAACTGGTGGGGGAGATCTTGCAAGGGGGGGGAAGACTGTAAAGATGGAAAGGGCGGGGGGCAGCGTCTCCATCCAAGCGCCAGGATGTGAAGAAGAGAAGGGTAGGCTCAGAAATAATTTTGCAAATCCTCTGCCCGACGTCGAATACGCTGAATTTAAAGAGGCCGTGAAGTGCCAGGAAAGGAACACAGTTTGGGGGTCAAGTGCCCTGGTAAAGGACAAGGTCACCCTTGCTCAAAAGCCAGTCATATCCGACTCTAGGGTCCAGTGCTCATCTCCGTTTACAACCAGCGTTGTCTGTGTCTGCAGACCTTTCCGTGGTCGCGTGGCAGGCACGACCAGACGCCAAAAGGGTGTCACCTTCCACACCGAAGAGGCACCCTGCTTATCCACTTGCAATTTCTTGGTTTCAAAATGCTCGGTTGGCAGGAGCAGGGACAGATGAAAACTTTCAGCATCTTAACCTCTGAGCCACCGCCGTCCCTATAAGTGCCCAAATGGGACGCAAAAAATCAGCAAATTGAGTCCCCCGTGCCTTTTGTGACTTCCAAAGGTTTTTTGGCCGAGGCCACAGGAAATTATTATCCACGCAAGACATGAGCCTGAACATTTCGGGTTCACCCCAGTCTGGAGGGGGTTACAACCCAGCTTCCGCCCCACTGAGAGCCGGAAGAGAAGCTAGGAAATGCAGCTGCTTCTGTGCGCCTGTGGGTGCCTGTTGTGTCTCTGAAGGAGTCTCGTTTCTGCAGCGAACCGCCTGCCAAAATGATTGTGTCATTCCCCCAATTTTCTCTTTCTGTTCTGGCAAAACTTGGGAGCCGCTCACCAGGAATGTGGAAACGGGGCTGGGTTTGCGAGGGACAAGCATCCCAATAAACTTCACAAACTAAAGACGTGAACGGTTGTTCACGCACCACAGAGACACACAGGCGTGGGCACTTGCCAACGCCGTACGCACCCAAATGCGACCGCCTATTTCCTAGGCAACAGCCGGTGGTGACCTTTCCAAGCACATCCACGACAGCAATGAAGCTCAATTTTCAAATCCAAACCCCAGAAAGCTGACCAAGATCGTTCTACCTATTCCACCTCACTGCCTTCCTCCTTCGGCCAGAATCCATATGTGCATGCCAGCCCGCAGATATGGAGAGAGGCGCCGAAATTCCAGGAACCGGGTGGACTTGATTTAAATCGAATTGCTATAACTCAAGATTTGAGTCCTTGGCTTTCCAAAACCAGCCATTTTTTTCTGGAAAACGGCCTCCCAGTGGCAAATATTGAAGAAAGGCTTTGAATAAACCCACCCTAAAAGCAGCAAAGGTAATTCTCGTAAATGAAAATGATAAAATCTCCCCGCTTTACCCTACATACAACCTCACGTCACAACAAGCCATGATGTGGTTTATGGAAATCTGGCCTGCGGTGCCGAGCTGGCCCATCTTATTCTAATATGCGAACCATTTTGTCGTGGTGTACAAAACCACCATCCACCGGAATCTGAAAAACCTGGTTTGCAATTGATTTGCTTAAACCATGGCTTGTTGTGACATCCTAACTCACAATCATGGCTTGTCCCTAGATCACTATTCCAGTTCCCCATTCAAAACCAGGATCAGGTGAGAAACAAACCAGAAACACAGAAAACAAACCACTTTGTTTTTTGATCTGCCTATTTGGCTATTCATGGTTTGAGCAACAAACCTCAGTTAACACAAACCATGATTTTATTGGATCATGCAAATTTTGCCGCGGTTAGTCACTCTCTTTTTAAGACGTACAAAAATCCTAAATAGAGATGTAGCTATGATTTTCCTTAGGGTATTAACAATCTTTGCAGAAGACAGCAAACTTTAAAAGGGAATTTGAAATTAGAAGCCCAAGCATTGGTTTTAAGAGCCGTACTCCAAATGACACCCTATCTTGTATCTGAGGATACTTACCAACTCGGTGGCAGGGCGACCACGGTGGATGCAACAACGGACAAAAGCCTTTCCCCCTCTGATGCTCAGTGCACAAAGCGGTGGCGCATTGTGGAGTCTTGAAACAGATTCAGCTTCTGGAACCAGATTCCCAGTCCCGTCCCAGTGACTCCAGAAGGCTCCGGGTTTCAAAGTCTACAACCGCCGTGCCAATCGGATTTGGGACGCTAACTGTGGAAGGGAAAAGGTGGAAATGTCAAATTTGTGTCGCCCTTGCTTAAAAGCCAGCCGTATCCAACTCTAGGGTTTGGTGCTCATCTCTGTCTACAGCCGAAGCGCCAGCACTGTCTGCGTCAGCAGACAACTCCATGGACATGTGGCAGGCACAACTAAACACCAGTGAGCACAAAACGCTGTTGACCTTCCCACCAAAGGGGTACCTATTTATCTACATGTGATGTCTTGCTTTCAAACTGCTAGGTCGGAAGGAGCTGAGACAATGACAGAAGCTCACTCCATGGTGCAGCACTCAGGTCTTGATCTGCTGACCTTCTAGTCGTCAACTCCAGCCTCTTAACCATTGCAGTCCCGCTTGTCTGGTTATGCAAGAGTAAGAAACGACGCACCCCAGGGTCAAATCTGGCCCTCCCTGTATGCCAGTCCAACTTTCCCAGTTCCCCGCCCCACAGCCTACTTGCTTTCTCACTGATGCCACTGGTTTTGGGTGGGTCCCAGCCATGCCGACACCCTGCGATTCCTGTGGGATTATCCATATCTAAGAGTTGATTAATGAGATTAAATGATTAATCTCACCCATGTTCACAGTGGAAACGGCATCCCCGGATTACAAAACCCATCGCCCAAAAACAGCCTATCTGGACAGCAACATGGAGGTGGAAACCAGGTACAGCAAGTGTGCCCAAACTATGCCCTGTGGGCTGTATCCGGCCCCCGACACCAATTCATCCAGCCTGCACTGCCCTTGCCACTCCTGCAAGCGGAAGTAAAACGCACATTTTACTTCTGCCTCCAGGAGTAGCAAAGCCAGTGCGGGCTGGGTGAATTGATGTCAGGGGCTGGATACGGCCCACGGTGCATAGTTTGGGCACCCCTGAGGTAGAGCTTCCATAGGCTGCGGAAGTCTAGCTTTACATGAAAGGGCAGCATAGGACCTTGAGTCCTGGTCAGGATCGAACTGACAACCTTTTGGTTGCAGGACAGCAGTTTTAACCCCTGCACCCGTGGGGCAGCAAAGAAACCTGGATCCAGACCCCCCTTCATACTAACACAACCACATAATTAAAAAAAGTTACTCCAACCCAGTCGGCTTCTGTAGTTCTTTCTTTTTAAAACAAACGTGTCGAACGACAGAGGCTGCGTTGGACGGGCATTAAAAATGCAAGTGAGCTTTTTCTTGCGCCTTGCATTTCGTATACTCCTATTTGCATAAACACCGTGAGTTGTAAATAATTAAATGCAGGCAATAGCTTAGCATTTAATTACATGACTTAATAAGGGGGGGAACTAACTAACGAGGGCCTTAGCAATTAGCACCAGCCTTGTCACCGTTTAACTGCGGGAATTGTTTTTAAAATAATCGACGGTTAACTGGGCGGTGGAGTTACGCTCGTGGAAGTGGGGATTTGGTATTTTGGATCTGCAATAGTAAATAGTATATAGGCCAAGGTCGCCCTTGCTCCGAAAGCCAGGACTGAGAATAATAATAATAATAATTTCATCTCAGAAATTATTCTGGGTTGAAAGGATTTTTGCAGCAGAAACTCTGCTCAGGGAACGCCCGAATGAGGCTCCTTTCATGGCCCCAAGAGCTGAGACCGAGACAGGTGCTCAATCCGTCATGCAGTACCCGGGTCTCGAACTGCTGACTTGCCAGCCTTCCAGCTAACAAGGCGAGCTTCTTAACCACTGAGCCACGGCAGCCCCTTGCCAGGATCGATGTCAACAGCCTTAATGCTGGCATAGTTTATAGATCAGAATTGACATCTTGATATTTATGCTGGAAGAGTTTACAGGACATGATTGATGTCATCAGCCTTAAGCAGGCATAGTCTACACAACAGGATCAACGTTGTCAGCATTATGCTGGCATAGTTTATGGGACAGGATTGATGTCAATAACCTTACACAGGCATAGTTTACACAACAGGATCAATGTCATCAGCTTTATGCTGGCATAGTTTATGAGATAGGATTGATGTCAATAACCTTATGTGGGCATAGCTTATGGGACAGGATTGATGTCATCACCCCTACACAGACACAGCTTACGGAAAAGGACTGACATCATCACCCTTATGCAGTCATAGCTTATGGGACAGGATTGATGTCATTACCCTTATGCTAGCATAGTTTATAGGAGAGGCCTGACAGAAGTGACATCATCCCCCTTACGCAGGCATAGCTTACTCAACGGGATTTCAGCCCATACCCTATTATGATTCCGACTGAAAGCCACACAAACCCGGAGAATGCAGCCACGTCAAACGGGCCAAGCGTTCAAAAACCGAAACACACACACACAACACCGACCAAACAGTCATCTGGAACCAACAAGGAGGATCCGGGAGCCGGAGCTCCCAAACCATATTTTGTTTTGATCCCTGGGGGCTTCAGCTCATCCGGCACGCCTAGCTAGGTTAGTACAATAGGGATGTCTTTGCATCTCGCCCATCATCATCATCATGCTACGGCCAGCCTCCGCTACCGCCGCGCCCCCCCCCCCCCAGTGCCAGAGGACGGGGGCAACTCCACCTTCCACACAACTGGCCACCCTGCTGACTTCCCCCTTTCTTATTCCGTTTCATACCCGGCCTTTTCTCCACCCAAAGGTCCTCGCGGTGTGTGTTTAAAATAAAAGGCAGGACACTGAAAATATACACATGTACAGTGACATTATACCATTAAAATGCCATTAAAGCAAAAACACAGACACACAATCATAGCTCAGTCACAATATTGAAAATGCAACTAAATACAACATTGGTGCAGAAAACAAACCACCAGATTTCAAACAAGTTAAAACAACGATCAAGGGCAGCTACAGAGACAGACAACCGCCTATCTTTGCCCACTACTGAATTAAGGCATTCCTAAACTGTTATTACCTCTGGTTATTTCTGCAAGAATGACGTCAACAATACATGTTTTCTGCTTGGGAGTTCTGGTGTGTTATTTCTAATCTAATGTACATCATGGAATAGCTAATTGTCCCGTCCTCCCCGTGTGTCTCTGAAGTTATAGCTTAAATTCTCTCTAGATGATGTACCTTATTTTGAAAAAATGTTTTGTTAATGGGTGGAGATTGATTTGCCTTTCCTTTTAATCAGGTCCTCGTCTTTTTAAAAGTGTTGGTTTCTATATACCGTATATACTTGAGTATAAGTCGGGTATTTTAGCCCCCAAAGTGAGGTCCAAAAATGGGACTCGACTTATACTCGGGTCAATGTAAACACTCAAAAACATATCCTCACAAATGTCTAATTTAATTAATTTTACGACATTTTCATGTATTTTAATTACTGAAACTCACTAGCAGCTGATGCAGTTTCCAGCCTCGACTTATACTTGGGTCAATCTATTTTCCTAGTTTTATAAGTCCAAATTATGTAGCTCGACTTATATTCGGGATGAATTATAGTTGAGTAGTTATACCTCGCTTAAAGAGCATAATGCGTTCCACAGGATTACTCTTTAAGTGAGTTTGCTCTTTAAGCGAGGCGCTCTTTATACGAGGTTTGACTGTATATACGGTAATAAAACTAAGGTCGTATTTTGTTGAGAAATCCACAGAAAAGAGTCTCCTCAAAGATTGTGGTATTTTTTAGCCACAACCGGGTGTAATACCCTGGGCAACGTTCACCTTGTGTTGCTGGCTTGTCTTTCTCACACTAGGCCAGGTGAAAGGAACTGCAGAATAAACTCACCCAAAGGTGCCTTCGTTTGGGCAGTTTCACATCTGGCCTGGACATGGAAGATCTTTTGCAAATAAGTCAGTCCCTCCAAGAGTTGAACAAAAGCATTTCTCTACTCCCAAGTAAGTTTTATTTGCAAAGCAAACTTTCCAGGAGAATTCTAGCCAAATTGAATAAATAAATAAACTGAATAAATATATAAATAAGGCAAAGGTCCCCCTTGCTCAAAAGCTAGTCGTATCCAACTCTAGTCCAGTGCTCATCTCTGTTTATAGCCAAAGAGCCAGCACTGTCTGTATCTGCAGATGTTTCCTTGCTCATCTGGTAGGCGTGACTAAACACTGGCATGCAGAGAGAGCTGCTACCTTTCCCGCCAATGTGGTCCCTGTTTATCTAGTTGGAATTTCTTGCTTTCGAACTGCTCGGTTGGCAGGAGCTGGGACAGACGACAGGAGCTCACTCCGTCATGTAATACCTGAGAATTGAACTCCGACCTCTGGAGCTGTTGTGTTATGGTAATAAAAATACAATTATCTAAACCAGGGGTGCCCAAACTTTTAAGGCCGTGGGCCGTTCACATGGTTCAGGAAGCTGGTCACTAAAGCCCGGGGGCCGGATGCGACCCCCGATGCCAATTCATCCAGTCCACAAAGCCCTCATTGCTCCTGGAAGTGGAAGTAAGACACGCCTGTACAGGAGTTTTACTTCCACTTTCAGGAGCGATGAGGGCTTTGTGGGCCAGATGAACTGGCATCGGGGGGCCACATCCGGCCCCCAGCCTGTAGTTTGGGCATTCCTGATCTAAACAATGTTTTATTGGAGGGGAGAGGGGGCTCTTTCAAGTTATCATACAACTCCAAACTCATAAACCAGGCCACACATGTGCAAACCAAAGTCTAGCTGGAAATTTATTTATTTATCTATCTGATTTCTATTGCTGCCCAACTCCGAAGACTCTGGGCAGCTCACAGAAAACAAAACCAATATCACATTTTAAAACCGATCAAAACCCTATTAAAACGGACACTAAAAATTTCCCCAACCCCTGCAGATTAAAAGAGAGAGTGAATTCATGAGTCCATAAAACAAAATTACAATTATTTTTCAGATTCCAGCCAGAATGCTCCCGACTGCTGCCGATGATACTTTCCCCCTTTCTAATGATGTTACCTTCATGTTTTATCACCCCTGTTCATAAATCAACCAATATGATCACCTCCCCCCCCCCCCCAACACCAACCACGTCTAGAATTCTTACTTTTGCTTCTCGGTGGTGTTGATTCCCAGCCGTGCGGTTGCAACTTTCATTCATTTCAAAAAAACAAAAACCTAAGCATCAGAAATGGTCTGGGATCCTTTCTTTCCATGTCTGCCGGGGGAGAAAAAATAATGGGCCTTTTTGTATCTGCAAAGAGAAGCATGTGGTTCTTTGGCTGGGAGTGAGACGGAGACCATTTAAACAACCCCACAAACAATGGATCTTTGCCACGGTTGCTTAGGCCAGAACAGAAGATAAAAGTTGCATTTGGAAATCATCCATCAGTGGGACAGTGTATTTTGGAGGTCAGAAATCCCCAATGCCCCCCAAAAGCAAAGTTTTAGGGTCTCAAGAGTAGGGATATGGTTTAAAACCACCCACGTGTCTTCTTATTTTGTGTCCAGCTCAAACCCTGGACTGCCCAAATGAAGCCATTTTCTTGGCTTGGTCGTTGGCCAAACTTAAGCCTTCATCGGTGCAATGTTTCTGGCAGTCCTTGGCAGACCAGGAAACGAGCCCATGGATTCTGTACCTCTCCACATTCACACCGTGTGCCGTTGTCCGCCAGGAGCCTCCACATGAGCCTGTGGGTGTTGCCTTGAGGGACTCCGACTCTCCGCCTGTTCAGGGTCCTCCAAGTGACATTAATGGGAGGTTGAGTCCCTCAGCCGTCTCCTCCTCCTCCTCCTCTTTCCATGCTGTTCCTTGTCCAGTGAGCACCTTCCTCCATCTTCTAACTTACCGTAGTTTTGTTCTGGCAAAATAATGTTTGTTCTTGCCATAAAGTTCTTCCTGGACCCAAGCCAAGCGCCCAAATGAGTGGAGGGGAAACTGAACAGCCTTCCTGAAGTCCGATGCAATTCATTATCTCCATGCCCAAACTGGAAACATGGAGCTGCTTCCCAGATGGAGACAGATCCACCCCCACCCCACCCTCTGCCCATCTCATGGACCTGTCATGTGCAAGTGTGCAGACCAGGCCAGCTGCTTCTCTAGAAGCCAGTCTCCCACGCAGGGGTGGTGCTACCCCCCCTTACAACTCTCCTGCTTCCAAGAGTCAGCTGGAGTGGACACGGACCCCCCTCTTGACCGCCCCGAAGGCCACCTCATTAGCTCCAGATCATCAGACCCAAGCATGGTGGGGGTGGGGTGATAGCAAACAGGGGCTAGAAGAGAGAAAGAGTCCTACCCACCCATGCGCAGGGCCAGGAGTCGGGCATGACGGCCGCCCTGAGAGCACGGCAGAAGCACAGCCACCGATCTCATCGCCCTCAAACGCCTGCCACGGAAACCATCGCCCACAAGTAGCTGAGGGAGGGTGGCTTACATGGGCGATCAAGCTTGCAAGGGGATGGCAGCAGGGAGCAAAAGTCAAAGGAAATAGAGTCCTGGACGATGGGCCTCCATGGCATTTTCAAAACAAAGAGGTTTTTAAAGGGGACTGGGGGGATTGAAGGCTTAAGCATAGAAAGTTAGTTTTGGCTCCATGAGCTAGTTTTCTACAGGTAAGGTTTTTTTAGACAGACAGACAGACAGATAGATAGAATGAATTACATTAAGGAGGTAAGCAGATACAATAGATAGATAGATAGATAGATAGATAGATAGATAGATAGATAGATAGATAGATAGATAGATAGATAGATAGATAGATAGATAGATAGATAGATAGAATTACATTAAGGAGACAGACTGACAGACAGACAGGCAGACAGACAGAGGATTTTTTTAACACTCTACCACCAATGCCCAGGAACGATCTGTATCCCTGTACGATGCAATTGCCCAAAACAGAAGCTGAAATTGCTTTAGGAACTGAGTTTAAAATGGATCCATTTCCATGGGTCCAGTGTCTTGTTAGAATGTTTAGCCTCTAATAGAGACAGACTTCAGCCAACTGTTCTAGCTAGAACTGAAATGTTCCTTGCAACCTTGCAGGGCGGACGGTTAAATCCATTACACAAACAAGGAAAATTAAAGCTAAGATTATAAAGAATCTTCATGGCTATCCAGCAGCTTTACCTGACTTTCTGCATTACAATTCCCAAAATCCCTCCAGGCAGTCACTGATTCGTTCATTTATTCATTCACTTATTCATTCATTCATTCATGCACTCATTCATTCATTGTCCCAAATTCGTGGCTCAGTGGCTAAGAAGCTCGCCTTGTTACCTGGAAGACTGGCAAGTCAGCAGTTTGAGACCTGGGTACTGCATGACGGATTGAGCGCCTGTCTCCATCCCAGCTCTTGGGGACACAAAAGGAGCCTCGTTGGGGTCTTCCCTGAGTGGACTTTATCCAGAAAAAAATCCTTTCAACCCAGAATAATTTCCGACATGAAATTATTATTACCCCCAAAGGGTGCAAACGCCATTCCGAGTGGCTAACGACAGTGAGCAGATAAAATTGTAGCACAATGGCATCAAACAAAGCAAGCCAAATAAAATAAAATCAATAATAAACATTAGTAAAATGCCTAACTATACAGCATTCAGCAAATTTAAGAGATGGGAGATGTAACCCTAAAAGGAACAGCTCTACTTTCTGATATGTGCATCATTGACCGATCGGTACCAATGTGGCCCCCAAATTCTAGCACTAAATTAATACCTGCTCGTTCACACAAGGTAGCAAGTTCTGGGTTTGATTTCCAAGATTCCACTGATTTAGTTTGTTCGTTTTGACTTGTTCGCTTCGTTTAAATGGTTTTACCTTGTTTGCAAGCATCTAAATCAGGGGTGCCCAAACTAAGGCCCAGGGCCCCAATGCCAATTCATCCGGCCCACTAAGCCCTCGTCACTCCTGAAAGTGGAAGTAAAACGTGCACATATAGGTGCATCTTACTTCCGCTTCCAGGAGCGATGAGGGCTTCGCAAGCCGGAAGACTTGGCATTGGGAGTCACATCTGGCCCCCGGGCCTTAGTGACCGGCTCCCTTAACCACGTGATTGGCCCACGGCCCAAAAATTTGGGCACCCCTGATCTAAATAGTTTTAGATTGTTTCCAGGAAAATGGACACAATGAGAATTATAAATACTGCGTGGAAATACTTTTAATAGACCAGAGACTCTTGAACGGCGATGGTCTCGCCCTGTTAGCTGAGTTGAGTCTCACCATGTCTTGCCTGGCGGGGTATAAATAAATAAATAAATGTAGCCCATAATAATCTCACCAGGCCACCAAGCAGCCTGGCCTTGAGGGTTACAAATCCCAGTAGCAAACTCAAACCAGTTTCAAGGGTTTTCTTAGAAGCAGCTGATGAAAAGCCTGGATCAAAGTCGCTTCCGAACTTAACGTTAGGCCTCATCGCATCTCCCCTGATCTGAAATGCAGGGGGCTAAACCATAAATAGGTCTGAACTTGATTAAATGTGCAATCCGTTCTCCACTTGGCCAATTAATCATTTGACATTGATTAAGACCAGCAAACCTCTTTCTAAGAAAGGCCCTCTAATTGGCTCAGGGATTCCCATCCAGTCAAATGGAAGCTGGAAAGAAATACACCCAGATGTATCTTTAAAGACCTCTTTCCCCAGATCCCAATTTGATTTAAGGTCAACCCCAAAATAAGCCTATACGACATGCAGGTTTTAATTTGGCTGTATGTGGTGAGGGAACGAAACTGAAAAAGACAAGAGTGCCTCTGGGCATATGCAAAGTAACGATTCCAGAAGAGCAAGGAAATAGGCCCGGCCTGCCCTGTTCCCATCCAAGTCTTGGGGTGCACAGGGAAACTGAGGCTCAACCTTCTTTCTTTCTCTCTCTCTGGGGCAAAAGGAGGGCATTTCTTCTAAGCACGGATCAGATTAAAGGATCCAAATCTCTGAAACGGAGACGCCCCTTAATTAAAACTCAAGAAAACCGGATCCTTTCAACGTCAGGGAGCAGGTTCATCTCCAGGGCTGAGAAAAAGTCCCCACACAATCAAAGAAACGCCTCGTTGGTTAAACAATTCCCCGATTCCACCACCCCCAGCCTCCTTTGCTGTATTTACACATCTCAATTTTGTGCACGGAGCAACGGGATAATAATAATAATAAGAGAGAGACAACCTCGCACAGGGGTGGAGACAGACTCTTTCCCACCCCAGCCGAGAGCAAAGGAGTGGAGCTTTGAAGGCCGACAACAAGGGGAAACTCAAGAGCCCAGACGGCTTCGCAAGAGATGCTCAATTAGCAATTCAATTCTCTTTGTTTTCAATTTAGAGATTTATTCAGTGTAGGGCTAAGTTTAGAGACGAGCACTGAACCCTATAGCCGGATACGACTGGCTTTTGCGCAAGGGAAACCTTACATTTAGAGAGATGTTTGATAAATCGCAGGGACCGGCAGTAGCCTGGAGGTTAAGACGCTGAACTCGACGCCTGGAAGGTCGGCAGGTCAGCCATCCGAGACCTGAATGCTGCATGACGGAGTGAGCTCCTGTCTCTGTCCTGGCTCCTGCCTACTGAGCAGCTCGAAAGCAAGACATTGCAAGTGGATAAACAGGGACCGCTTCGGCAGGGGAGGTGACAATGTCCTGGCGTCTAGTCGTGCCTGCCACATGACCACGGAAAGGACTACAGACACAGACGACGCTGGCTCTTTGGTTGTAAACAGATGCACATTGAACCCTAGAGTCCGGTGGGAAAGATACGGTAACAGGATTCTGTGCATTCTGGTGTCTAGTCATGCCTGCCACATGACCATGGAGACATCTGCAAAATGCAGACAGGGCTGGATCTTTGGTTATGAACAACGATGAGCACTGAACCCTAGAGTTGGCTATGACTGGATTCCAGGCAAGGGAGGGCTGTGAGAAAATCGCACAGGGAAATGGAAGTGGAAGGACAAGCGGACGTAGGCTAAGAGGTTTATGGGATCATGGAGGGAAGGACAGACGGACAGGCAGGGCAAGAGGACACCCTTTTTCTAGTCCCCCAATGGAGGCGATGCACAGATGTTCCCTGGGAGACAGACGGGATGCCTAGAGCCACCCGTAAGGGGTTTAAAGAGGATTTGGCGGGCGAATCTGTAGGGGAAGAATCCCGGTCTTTGTATTAGAGCGGCTACAGGTTCAAACTGACCGACGGCCCCAGATTCTTGGCTGGTTCCTGAATCTCTCCACCAACGTCTTGCTGGCCACAGAAACCACCGCCAAACAGACGGACGTTGGACGGAGGATGTTAAAAATACCCAGAAGATGCTGCCAGGCTTAACCCTACACCAACCCTCCTTCCAACATGAGTAAACCCACCGAAACAAAATGGGACTGACACAAAAGGTCTAAATCAAGGGTGCTCAAACTATGGTTTGGGGCCAGATCTGGCCTCCAAGCTATAGTGACTGGGCCCCTGAACCATGTGACCGGCCTGTGTCCTGAAAATTTTGGGCGCCCCTGGCCTAAAGCAAAGCTAATGGTCACCGGTAAAGTTAAAGTTCTCCTTTGCTTGGAAGCCAGTCGTATCTGACTCTAGGGTGCGGTGCTCATCTCCGCTTGTTGACAAACAGCCAACGTTATCTTCATCCGCTTCCGTGGTCATGTGGCAGGCAGGACTAGACGCCAGAGTGCGTGGAATGTTGTGACCTTTCCTGCGAAAGTGGCACCTGTTTGTCGAGTTGCAATTTCTTGCTTTTAAACTGCTAGGCTGGCAAGAGCTGGACCAGGACAGGAACTTATTTTATCATATCACACTCAGGT
This sequence comes from Furcifer pardalis, assembly GCA_030440675.1. Lineage (NCBI taxonomy): Eukaryota > Metazoa > Chordata > Lepidosauria > Squamata > Chamaeleonidae > Furcifer > Furcifer pardalis. Next base: position 11,623,355 of record CP126899.1, on the reverse strand, counting down.
ATCGAACAGTCAAGAGTTCTCCATACTGGGTTAGTGGAAAAAGCATTGGGTTTGAATTTAAGACATCTTCCCTATATTGCTATTAGCGAACAAGTCTTGTTCATTTCAGTGGGTCTATTCTAGCAAGGAGGGACTGCAGTCACTCAAGGGGTTAAAGCGCTGAACTTGAAGACTGGAAGGTCAGAGTTCGATTCCCCGGGTACTGCTTGACAGAGTGAGTCCCCGTCTCTGTCCCAGCTCCTGCCAACCTAGCAGTTTGAAAGCAAGCAATTGCAACTAGATAAATAGGTATCACTTTGGTAGGAAGGCAAACAGCATTTCAGTGCACTCTGGTGTCGGCCATGCCTGCCACATGTCCATGGAAATGTCTGATGCAGACAGCGCTGGTTCTTCGGCTAATAAGCAGAGATGAGCACTGAACCCTAGAGTTGGATACGCCTGGTAAGGGAGACCTTTCCCTTTACTAGTGGCCACTAGCTTTGAGCTAGGCCCTTCGTGCCAGTCCCAGAGAGGAGCACTGAACCCTACAGTCGGATACACCTGTCTTTTGAACAAGGGTGACCTTAACTTTTACCTTACTCTTGGCAAGGGTTGGTTTAGGTCTCCGACTGCTAGGGCAATACAGAGGCACAAAAACCCATCCGTCCTCCATTTGCCCATTCTTCCTCCACTCTTTTCGTCCACCCTCCCCCAATCCAGCCGGGAGAAATGCACAACGCACACAACCCCAACACACTAGCAGGGGTGTGTGTGTGTCACACCTTAAGTAATGGCAACTGTGGAAAAGCGTGCAAGTTTCGGAACCCTACAAAACATTTCGCCGGATGGGGAGGGACGGAGGCTGGAAATGCAAAATGCTGGGGACGGTCTTGAAGCCACAAGTGGTTTCCACAGGGCTTGACCACCCACACCCAAGCTAGCCCAACAGAGCAGGGGCGGCGGATGGTAGCCATGCCTTTGGAAGGGGCCACATTAAAACCCCTTTCCACCCACCTACCCAAAGGAACCGAGGGTCTGTCTCTGCCAGCCAACCCACCAAACCCCTTCCTTCTTCACCATTGAGGTCCAAACCAAGGGGGGGGGGGCAGAGATGCCCATCCTTAAAGCCTGAGGTTTTCCATTCTAACACCCCCCCTGTATCCTACAGATCAGTGATGGCCAACCTTGGCACTCCAGAGATTCTTGGACTCCAATTCCCAGATTCCCTCATTCATCAGGTCCGCTGGCTTGGGCTTCTGGGAATTGAAGTCCAAGAATCTCTGGAGTGCCAAGGTTGGCCATCATCGGTGCTCGAGATCCACACCCTTCGCCGCCAGCCAGGCAAAACTAGAGAGCATGGAAGAATGACAAAACCTCACTTAGAGACCCACAAACACCTTTGGCATCCAACGGGGGAGGGAGATGATTGCAAAATCGGTACAATGCAAGGTTGTTGTTTTTGGTTTGGAAGGGGTGCAAAGTAGCTCAAAGCGACACAGATCATTGGGGTACCTTTGGGGAGGGGGAAAAAAATGCAATTTCCTTCCCAATGCAACAAGATGCAAACCAGGGAGAAAAAGAGGCAGAAATATAAACGCCACCACGCCTTCTTCCTCGAGGTAGGAAAGGAGAAGGCGACCCGATCCCGCAAATAAGAAGAAATAAATAAATAAATAAATAAATCCCTTAAAAGACCCCCCCTTTTCCCTTTCCCCAAACCTTTTGCAAAGGGATCAAAGAAAGGGCCTTTGAGGAGGGAAAAATCGCCTGTCCAGAAACCCACCATCCAAATCCGGATCTGATTTTATTTGCATCAAAGCGAGAATAAAGGAGATGCTTCCCCCCCTCCATGAGACAAAAGGAAGGGTACCAATTATTACCATTGCAGCGGCTTCCACCGATCCCGTGGCAAAATGAAGGCGTCTCAACCTGCGATCTCCTTTCTCCAGGTTTTTTTTCCCCCTCCCTTCCTTCCTTCGCTTTTGTTCCCTTCCGGCCCGTCTCTCCGACCCAGCCAAACTGCCTGCAAATTTCCACCAAAAAAATCCCTCCCCTCTCTCTCTCTCTTTTTCTCGGGCGGCTCCTTCCGCTTTGCATGCAATTGCAAAAAAAAAAAATAATAATTTTAAAAAAAATTGGAAAAGGGGAGGGGGAAAAAATCCAAGAGTAAGAAGGGGGAAGGAAAAAAATTAAAAATTCCCCATTTGCAAATAGGAAAAGGCAAGAGAGAGGAAGAGCAACCACAAAGGACTATACAGTATATATATACATACAGTATAGTGCTTTTAAATGAATGGATTAAAAAAATACACCTTCCCGGCCGCTCCTCGCCTGCTTCGCCCGGCGTGTGAACCAGGGCGGATTCGAACCCGCGGAGCCTCCAGGGCTGTTCCCGGGCCAGTGCGCGGGGCGCGCGCCTCCCTCCGGCGCTTCCATTGTCTCCGCCGCGAAGTTCCCAGCGCCTCGGCTCTTCCCGCTCGCGCGTCCCACCCCCGCCGCTGCCGCCGCCGGCCCATTAATTCTACGGTTGACAGTGAAGGGGAAGAGCGACGGGAAAACGGAGCGGGCGGGAGAGGCAAAACAAACCACAACTTTGGGCTTTCTTTTCAACAAGGCGAAGATTGGGTCCATTCCCCCCCCCCGAACCCCATCCACCACTCACCGCCAGCAATCCTCTGGGGACATTGCTTTATTATTATTATTAATATTATTATTATTAATATTATTATTATTATTAATTATTATTATTAATTATTATTATTAATTATTAATTATTATTATTATTATTATTATTATTATTATTATTGAACACATGTTTATTAATTGATTAGTCTTACGACCTTATCAATAACATAGCAGAAAAATTAAAATCTGTACAATACAATGGAGTGCAATAAAATACAATAAAATACAATATGTACATACCTGAGCTACTTTTAAAAGGAATGTAAACTGGCGAAGGTACCTTAATACAATTAACACATGCATATCCACTTATCTGCGGGAGATTCACTTATCTGACTGTGGATATGCATTTATTATTATTATTATTATTATTATTATTATTATTATTATTATTATTATTATTATTATTATTTTGTTGCTGTATGACGGCCATAGTGGGAAAATATCCCGATGGGCGGGATATAATTGTAATAAATAAAATAAATGAACAATTGAATTTCTTTATTAATTTATCCAGGCTATTCTCCTATTCTGGGTGGTGTACAACAATTTTTTTTAAAAAAATTACCATAAGAAGCTAAACCAAACGTAAAGACTACGAAACCAAATTGAAGGAAAATATAAGTACTGTAACAACAAAAAATTAATAACAATGGCCTCCGTAGTGCTGGAAGTATTTTTAAAAATAAACTAGGGAGGGTAAGGGCACCAAGAACCGTTCCTCCAAAATTGTTCCGGTTAACAAGTGCAGTAAAGTAATTGCTCAGTTGTAATTCGTTATTTCCCTTTTATTATGTCGCGCAAAGTTACTTCCCAGATTTGCCCTGTGGAGTGAGTCTTTTTCTTCGCTTCCTCTTTTTACCCCGTAGTGACCTCCAAATATTGAAATATGTACAAAAAAGTATCTATTCTATTATGTAAGCAATCATTTACTTAGTATATGCACAAATATATAGTACAGTACTAGTCAACATTATAATTTATTATTTATTTATCGTTATAATGCAGCCTGATTCAGTGCATGCATATTTACTAGTACAGTACTGTATAATCATATTTATTTTTAAGCGTATGTTAGGTAAACGTAAAGGAGATAAATTTAGGGTAAAAGGGTAAAGGTCAAGGTCGCCTTTGCTTGAAAGCCAATCATATCTGACTCTAGGGTTCAGTGCTCATCTTTGTTTATACCCAAAGAGCCAGCGCTATCTGCATTTAGAGACATTTCCGTGGTCATGTGGCAGGCATGACTAGACACCGGAGTGAACGGAATGCTGATTTTTTTTAACCTTCCCACCAAAGTGGTCCCTATTTATCTACTTGCAACGTCTTGCTTTCGACCTGCTACATTGGCAGGAACACTTTGCCTTCTGCCTAGAGTTGGAGTTTGTAACTGTAAACCAGAAAAGTTTGCAATCATAGTAACTAAGCCTGATGTAACTTTCTTTTTTATTTATCCAAACATTTCTTCCTGTTAAAGAGTTATACAAAGCATTGAGTATAATTATTTTATTTTGATCTGGTGGTCTTTTATATTTTGTAGCAGCCCAAGCAATGCAAAGAAATCGAAACATTCAAAGATAGAAAAACTTCCTTTTTTTGGTCTAGGATTCCCACAACCTCCAGCTTTGAAATTGTGAGAATTGTGTGTTGAACAACTCCATCCTTTAGGACAGGGGTGCCCAAACTTTTTGGGCCGTGGGCCGATAATGTGGTTCAGGGAGCCAGTCACTGAGGCCCGGGGGGCAGGTGTGGCCCCCAACGCCAATTCATCTAGCCCATGAAGCCCTCGTCACTCATGGAAGCGGAAGTAAAACGTGCCCATATGGGCGTGTTTTACTTCCACTTCCAGGAGCGATGAGGGCTTCACGGGCCGGATGAATTGGTGTCGGGGGCCGGCCCCGGCCCCCGGGCCTTAGTTTGGGCACCACTGCTTTAGGACTATAAGAACAGGGGTTCCCAACCTTTTCAAGCCGGGGGCGGGTCACGCTCTCTCAGTCAGCTTTGAGGGCCGGACAGCCATTTTGCCCTGCCTGCACGAGGGGGGCAGCTATTTTGTCCCAGGGCAGCTGTTAGGCACCCTGAGTCGCATAACCAAATGGGTGGCATACAAGTTCAATAAATCAAATCAATAGCTTCAAAGGGGATGGCCATTTTGTTTCTCAAATGCACTGGGGGGGGGGACATAAAATGATCCCATGGGCTGGATCTGGCCCGCAGCCCTTTGGTTGGGAACCCCGCTAAGAAAGTCAGAAAAAAATGGCTTGTCATAGCCTTAAAAGGAACATCTGATTCTCAAGCTGCAACTTTAGGGATCGTGCATTTTTAGGGGGGGGGACTTAATGCATTTAAAATAAATGCATCTCCCTGCTGTTCCTCCAAATTCGTTTACTGTAAATACTCGAGTCTAAGTCTAGTTTTTTAGCCCCCAAAATGAGTTCCAAAAAAGGGGACTCGACTCAGGGTCAACAACCCCGAAGGTCCCAAAACTGCAGTGGTCCAAATTCTACCATACATTAAAAAAAAAAAAGCAGTACCACTACTGTAAAAACTCAAAAACACACCCACACAAATGTCTGAATAAATTGATTTTACTGCATTTTCATGTATTTTAATTTTACTGTATTTTCACATATTTTAACTAATTATTATTATAACCGAGTATATATGGTACCCTCCCAGCCACAGTAAGTTAAAAAAACACGAATGGGCTTCATATAAGCTAGTAAGACAACACATTGCAAGGAACTGGAAAATAATAATTTAAAACTAGAAATGGGCGACAGGTATAAGGAAATGCAGGAAATAGAATTAAATGATAAGCTCATGTGGAAACTGAATTTTTAAAAAGGTATAATTAAAGAAAATAAGTTCTGGGATATTTCAAAGCATTTTATTTATTTATTTGTTTTATATACATTGAATAATATAGCAGTTAGTCTTTAAAAATATAGCAGTTAGTCTTTAAAGTGCTACAGTGTTTTTAATTTTATTTTATTTTTATTTTGTTTATTTTGTTTTGTTTTCTGATATACATTGAATAAGAGTAAAAGTGGTCAACCGGCACCAAATCAAATGAGTTTTTGGAAATATAATAAGAATAAGAATGATGATGATGATGATGATGATGATAAGGAGGAGGAGGAGAAGAAGAAGAAGACAAAGTACAGTAGAGTCAATTCCAGGGCATTGCAAATTACACCAGGGTGACGTTTTGTTATGTTGAATTGTTTTATGATGTTGAAAAACAAGACTTGGATAAACTGATTGGTAACGGTTTATATAAAGAGGGTAAAAAGTTTAAGAAAATATACTATAGCTAAAACATGGTTTTAAAATATGGTTGATACTGGTTATAACAGATTATTTTTTGTTTATGTTTGAAGTTGTGAAGGTTTTTTTATGTTTATGTCTTTTAATTGTTATATTGTTTTACTTGTATGTTTATGATTTAAATTCAATGTAAAAAAAATATTTTTAAAAAATTGAGACACCAGCAAACTTAGTAGGCAAGGGCAGTGATGGGATGTAACAGGTTCACACCAGTTCGCCATAACCGGTAGTAATTTTTCCCAGTGTCCCGGAGAACTGGTTTCCCCACTGCGCATGCACGCCAAGCACTTGGTGTGCATGCACCCTACAGTGCTTGGCGCGTATGCACAGCCTCCTTGCTGTCCTCCCAAACGGGGAGGAGGAAGAGAAGCTGCTAGCCTGAAGCTCCCTAGAGCCTCCTCCCAGGGTAAGTGACTCACCTTTGGATGTGGTGTCTCTGTGTGTATTTTAATGTGTATTTAATACCTTTGCCTATATTGATTTACTACCACAGTTCCTAAAAAGGCCTGTGTTTTAATGTAATTTTTATTTTATTTATTTATTTAATTAATGTATTTAATTTATTTACAGGTTTGTGTTGGGGGTGGGTGGGTTGAGGTGTGTGTGTGTTTATTTTATTTTAATTTTATTAATTTTAAATTTTTAATTAAAAAATTGGCCCCGCCCACAATGTCATGATGTCGGCTCCGCCCATGACATCATAACGTTGGCCACACCCACAACATCCGTGATGTCATGGTGTGGTAGTAAAAAGTTTGTCATCCCATCACTGTGCAAGGGTCATAAGACTTGGGGGTGACAAATCTGTAACTTTGGGGAAATTTGGCAAAAAAAAAAAACCCTCCAAAATGAAACCAAAACTGGAGAAGTTACTTTTGTTCCACTACAGTTTTTCTGACAAAGTAAGCTTTGGTCCATGAAAGCGAACATTAAAATACAGTCGTTATTTGTTTGTTTGTTTGTTCAGGTTTATATTGCCGTCCACTCGCTGAGGCGACTCAGGGCGGCTTACAGTCAAAACAGCAACAGTACAGTAAAAATAATAAAATACAACCTCACAAAACAACCAAACCAGAACACAAACTAACTCCCCTCAGGCCATTGTGTGGGCCCAGTGGAGTGGGCGATGTTCTCAGCCACTGCTAGGCCATGGAGTCTTCTCCCTCAGGCCGTTGTTGTGGGCCCAGAGGAGTGGGCGATGTTCTCAGCCACTGCTAGGCCATGGAGTCTTCTCCCTCAGGCCGTTGTTGTTGGCCCAGAGGAGTGAGCAAAGTCCTCAGCCACCTGCTAGGCCATGGAGTCTTCTCCCTCAGGCCGTTGTTATGGGCCCAGAGGAGTGGGCGATGTTCTCAGCCACTGCTAGGCCATGGAGTCTTCTCCCTCAGGCCGTTGTTGTGGGCTCAGAGGAGGGGGGATGTTCTCAGCCACTGCTAGGCCATGGAGTCTTCTCCCTCAGGCCGTTGTTGTGGGCCCAGAGGAGTGGGCGATGTTCTCAGCCACTGCTAGGCCATGGAGTCTTCTCCCTCAGGCCGTTGTTGTTGGCCCAGAGGAGTGGGCAAAGTCCTCAACCACCTGCTAGGCCATGGAGTCTTCTCCCTCAGGCCGTTGTTGTGGGCCCAGAGGAGTGGGCGATGTTCTCAGCCACTGCTAGGCCATGGAGTCTTCTCCCTCAGGCCGTTGTTGTGGGCTCAGAGGAGGGGGGATGTTCTCAGCCACTGCTAGGCCATGGAGTCTTCTCCCTCAGGCCGTTGTTGTGGGCCCAGAGGAGTGGGCGATGTTCTCAGCCACTGCTAGGCCATGGAGTCTTCTCCCTCCATTAGCCTTTAAGATTCCACAAAGTTTTTTTTAATTGTTATTTACTATCTGAAAGAGGGGGCTGTTGTGGCTCAACTGGTTAAGATGCTGAACTCGCTGACCGGAAGGTTGGAGTTCGATACCCAAGTACTGCACAATGGAGTGAGCTCCCGTCTCTGTCCCAGCTCCTGCCAAGCTAACAGTTTGAAAGCAAGAAATTTGCAAGTAGAGAAATGGGGACCACTTCGGTGGGAAGGGAAGCAGCGTTCCGTGCGCTCCGGTTTGAGGCGTGCCTGCCACACGTCCAAGGAAATGTCTGCAGACACAGACAGCGCTGGCTCTTTGGCGGTGAGCACTGAAGCCTAGAGTTGGATACGACCGGCTTTTGAGCAGGAGAAACCTTTACCATCTGAAAAGTTTGGCTTAAGTTTCCAAAGCTGGTTAACCTTTATTTCTTCCACTAGATGGAGCCAGCGCCTGCATCATTGAATCTGTCCTGTCTTAGCCCAAACTTTACACTAGGGGTGCCCAAACTATGGCCCGAGGGCCGGATCCAGCCCCTGACACCCATTCATCCAGCCCACAAAGCCCTCATCACTCCCAGAAGTGGAAGTAAAACACACCAATATGGGTGCATTTTACTTCCGCTTCTGGGAGTGACGAGGACTTTGTGGTCTGGATTAATTAGTTTTGGGGCCTGATCTGGCCCCCAGAGCCATAGTGACCAGCCCCCTACAAACTGCTGACCTCCCTGTTATCAAATTCAGTGTCTTAACCACTAAGCCGCTGCAGTCCTGGCCTACCAAAAAAACCACTGTCTAAATATCAAATAGAAAGTTGCCACCATAAATGACACACTTAGAAAACAGCCTGGTTTAGACTAGAGTGTACCAGCTCTGGTTCTGTGTTGCTCCTCAGCAGAATATGCTAGAGTAGTGGTTCCTAATGTGGGGCCCATGCCCCACAGGGGAACATCAATTCCCAGAAGCCTAAGTCAGTCCATTGGGTGATCAGTGCTTTTCGATACTCACTTAGGCTTCTGGGAATTGAAGTCGAAAAACCAAAGGTTTTTGTGTTAGAGCCATATACAATATAAGCCAACACATGCCAAACAAATAGATGCAGCTCTCAATGAACTATGCAGGGTTATTACTGGCTGCTTGGAATGTACCTACCTTTGAAAAAGTCTGTTACTGTACAGTATTTGGATGGTATTGGGCGGCATACAAGTCCAATAAATCAAATCAATCAAATTGATTGCCCCTCCGGAAATACATCGAGAAGTACTCGCAAACGACAAAGGAAACCACACCAAACCTATCCAGTACATGGACACCCACTCTGTTGACAAGAGCTAAAATTGAGGAAAGGTTTTCTACACAACAAAGGGGACTGTGGTGGCTTAGTGGTTAAGATGCTGGACTTGACAATTGGAAGGTCAGCAGGTCAGTAGTTCAAGACCCGAGTTTGGCATGAGAGAGTGAGCTCATGTTGTCTGTCCCAGCTTCTGCCGACCGAGCAGTTTCAGAGCAAGAAATTGTAAGTAGGTAAATAGGGATGCCTTCGGTGGGAAGGCAAACAGCGTTCTGTGTGCTCCGGTGTCTAGTCGTGCCTGCCACATGACCACGGAAACGTCTGCAGAAGCAGACAGCGCTAGCTCTTTGGCTTTGAAACAGAGATGAGCACTGAACCCTACAGTTGGATACGACTAGCTTTCTAGCAAGGAACACCTTTACTTTACTAAACCCATGAATGGATGAATGCTATAAATATCTCCGACCAGGAGACAGTTCTGGCTCAAGGTGTGAAAGTTTGGTCGTTGTTGCTTTAGATCTGGTTACCTTTCGAGTCTCTTACGTTGCCCCAAAAGTTTTTTCTCCTCGGCTTCCTACCACAATCATTTTGAAATGACTCTGGGAAATTTAAAAACCGGTTTTAGCTGGGTAGCATCCTTGCATTGGACTGGTATTTTTAAGGACCAATGGCTTTGCCTTCGTGTTACATCATCATCATAATAATAATTTCAAATTTATATTGCCGCCAACTCGCTGTGGTGACTCATTAACTTGTTCTCCTTTCGCTTGGCATCAAAATTGTTTACACAGATCAAACGAAATCATTTTTTTTTAAAAAAAGTGCTTTTTGGAAAGAAAGACTCTGTTGTGCTATTTAAATCTCAGGCTCCTAAAATAATATGGACCGGGATATATTCTTTAGACATCTTGTTTCTTGGAAGGTGAGAACATTCCAGTCCTGGATTTTCAAAATTACCTTTATAAGCACCAGAAAGGTACAGTTAAACCACAAGCATTGCATGTTATGACCCAGGCTCTGTCCCAGTTTTCAGCCTAAGTTGGAATCAGCTGCGGGGGCTGAGTGGTTAAGAAGCTCACCTTGTTTGCTGGAAGGCCGGCAAGTCAGCAGTTCGAGCCCCGGGTACTGCATGATGGATTGAGCACCTTTCTCTGCCCCAGCTCCTGCCGACCTAGCTGTTTGAAAATTAAGAATTTGCAAGTAGATAAATAGGTACCACTTTGGTGGGAAGGTAAACCTAAATGGTACCCAGACTTAAACCAACTCTCCACCTATTTCATCCTGGAGGTTTTGCCTTCCCACAAGCCACGGGCAGGGGGCACTCCAGACCCACTCTGCGAGGAAACGGGAGGTCGGTCAGACCGGGCATCGGCCACAGCCACAGCTGTTGGGCCACGGAAACCTGGGGGGGGGGAAATCACAAGAATTCCCTCTGGGATCGGAGACGGATGGGATGACTGTCAAGGAGGGAGTTAAGAGCGGGGGAGATAAATGGTGCTTGGAATGCATGGTTTTCCAGGAGCACAATCCGAGAGCCCCGGCCAGGCATGGGTTGGGACACCGGGACAGCAGGATCCATCCCGGTGTGCTCTCAAGTCTGGCGCCCTGGGGTGCAAACAATTATTTTATTATTTTATCCGCCAGGCACATTGCACTTTAGATTAAGCCATTGTTCCAAGCTCCAGCTTAGAACAATGGTTTATTCCCGTGATGGTGAACGAACCTTGACACTCCAGAGGTTCTTGGACTTCAATTCCCAGAAGCGCCTGTGAATCCACACCAATGGGTTTACTGCGGTTCATCTGGCCCACGCCACCCTCATTGTTCCCGGAAGCGGAAGTAAAATGCGCCCATACAGAGGAAGGGTGAATCCGGAAGAGCCTTAACTGTACGGGCGCGTCTTACTTCCGCTTCCAGGAGCGACAAGGGTGGCGTGGGCCAGATGAACCGCAGTAGACCCATTGGTGTGGATTCACGGACGCTTCTGGGAATTGAAGTCCAAGAACCTCTGGATTGCCAAGGTTTGTCATCACGGGTTTATACTAAAGTGCCATGCACCGGGCGGAGCAAGTGAGGGGCCGCGACCAAGTGGTTCCAGGGAGGCAGCCTTCTCCCCCCCGTCCCTTGCTTGCCATTGTCATTGACGACAGCCCCAGGGGCACTGATGGCTGCGTAAGGACATCTGCTTCCGGCGGCGGCAGGCCACACGAAATGGTGCCGTGGGCCAGTTCCGGCCCACAGGCAGTAGGCTGAGAACCCCTGCTTTAGTTGGACAACCGTGTGTGTGTGTGTGTGTGTGTGTGTGTGTGTGTGTGTGTGTGTGTGTGTGTGTGTGTGTGTGTTTATTTATTTCTTTATTCGTTCATTTATTTATTTATTTATTTATCCGTTCATTTATTCATTTATTTATTCGTTCATTTATTTATCCCTTTTCTGGGGGTCTCATAAACCCACCGGATGGTCAGCACAAAGGAGCCAAGATGGAGTAGAATCCCAATCTGTCACGCAGAGGGTGGGTGGGGGGAATCCGGGGGGGGGGGGAGCTGGCCCGACGGGACTCATGTTGTCGCCCATCTCGTGTGAGGTGACAATGCGCACCATATGTCGAGGGGTTGGTTGGCAGCCACATAACAATGGCCTCAACAGACGGGGGAGTTGGAGGAAGACATCGGAGTGGTTTTCCCCGCAGTTTTTCAACACGATTAACCCATCTGGGGTCCTGTCAGGTCCAGCCTCCCTCGATCCTGACAAATCTACCCACACGTGCTCTTCAAACACACACCCACAAACATCATGCGCTCGCATGCCTGGACGGGGTTGGTGGAAAGGGCCAGAGCCCTGGCGATGTGGCGGGTTAAACGGCTATACTGTAGCCCAAAGGTTGTGATTCCAATCCTAACTAGGGATCAAGGTTGACAATGCTCTATTGAGGTCTTATTCGTGGTCTCTGTGAATCCGCATAAATGGGCTTACTGCACAGCAAACCCATTCATGTGGATTCACGGGGGACCACGAAGAAAAAGAACAATTACAGGTAAGCAAGCTGTCCTCAGGGACTGCAGTGTCTACGTGGTGAAGATGTTGAACTTGACGACTGGAAGGTCGGCCGGTCAAGACCCGAGTGTTGAATGACGGAATGAGTTCCCGTCTCTGTCCCAGCTCCTGCCAACCGAGCAGTTCAAAAGCAAGACATTGCAATTAGATAAATAGGGAGCACTTCAGTGGGGAAGAGAACAGCATTCTGCGCACTCCGGTGTCCAGTCCATCCCTGCCACGTGTCCACGGAAACGTGTGCAGACTCAGCCAGCGCTGGCTCTTTGGCTGTAAACAGAGATGAGCACCCGAACCCTAGAGTCAGATACGACTGGCTTTCAAGCATGGGCGACCTAGACCTTGACCCTGTCCTTATAGAAGTCTGGTGGCGCAGGGGATAAACTGGTGTCCTGCAGCCAAAACATTGTGAGTTCGATCCTGATCAGGGCTTAAGATTGACTCAGCTTCTTCCATCCCTCGCTAATTAACTTGTGAGCCGCCACAAGAGGACACTCAGCGCCATGGGGCAGGGGATAGAAATGTGGCTGCTTTGCTTCTTCCATGCCTTCTGGAGGTTCCCGTGAGGCATCTTGGAATAGGGTCCTGCAGCTTAATTATTAATAATTGTTAATCACAAATGTCCGTTTTCTAAGCACAAGTCCGAAAGCAAGACATTGCAAGTCGGTAAGTAGGGACCAATTTGGTGGGAAGGGAAACCGCGTTCCGTGCACTCCGGCGTCTAGTCATGCCTGCCATATGACCAGATGCAGACAGCGCTGGCTCTTTGGCTGTAAATAAAGATGAGCACTGAACCCTAGAGTTGGAAATGACTAGCTTTTGAGCATGGGTGACCTTTTACCTGTCCTTAGTCCAACAGCAACCCTACGAGGTAGGAAAAGGCTAAGACCTTTGGCCTAAGGTCACAACCGTGTGAGAATTTGAACCCGGGTTTTACCTGCATTCTGCCGGGTCTTGGCAAAGCAGTCCCACTTATATACTGCCTCCATAGTGCTTAATGGACTCTGTGGGTGGTTCACAAGTTCATACTGGGGACTCATTTTAGATAACCCCAGAAGGTAAATAAAATGAGTCAACCTCGAGCCCTGGTCAGGATTGAACACACAACCTTTTGGTCTCAGGGCAGCAGTTTTAACCCCACGCGCCACCAGGGCAAAAAACGGTCAGCCTGACAATCATCTGATGGAGCTGCAGGATATAAA
>CP126899.1:11522500-11605000 GCA_030440675.1 Furcifer pardalis | reverse complement strand
TCGCTGGCCGTAGGGTCTACTCTGTGACCACCGCAAGATCACCTGGTCAGACTAAACCCTGAAACCACATCTTATCAAATGTATTTTACCACATTTCAACTTGCTATGCTTTGGCTGTCGAAGTCGAAGAACGTCTGGAGAGCTTAGGTGTGCCACCACTGGGTTAGGAACCGCCGCCTTAGGGCTTCAAGCTGGACAGCATCCTTTTGCTTTCTCCGTCCCCCATGCATGTGGAGGGTTGCTCCTACTCCAGCCCCCATCATCCACAAGCAGAGACCCCTGGCTCCCCCCAAGGGGCCTGGGGCTTATGCAGCCAGACAGTTCTTCCACCGTCCGCACGAGTCTGACTCGGAGACGCCCACAAGAAGGATATTTCCCCCCTGATAATCAAGTTGCACCCTGGCTTCATTTGGCAAGTCCATCCATCTCGTGTTCAGTCTCCTCTTTCCCTACTGCTTGTTACTTTCCCCAACATTACATCATCATTTGTTGGTCTTTCAGAGACCGGTGGGAATCCTAAGCCAAGGGCCAAAATGCTAATTAACTTGTGAACCACCCAGAAGGCGCACTAAGCGCAGTGGTGGGCAGGAACAGGTTTGCAACTCCCCCCCCCCCGGGAAGGGGGGGTAGCCAAACTGGGTGGCCTCTGGGCAGGGGAGTTTGGCAAAATTGGGTGGCCACGCCCACCTCCCTGCCCTGCCCCGTCAGGTTTTGTCCCTGCAAGGGGTTCAAGGTCTCCCTTGCTCAAAAGCCAGTCCTATCTGACTCTAGGGTGCAGTGCTCATCTCCATTTACAGCCAAAGAGGCAGTGCTGCCTTTTTGCAGATGTATACATGGTCACATGGCAGGCATGACTAGATCAGGCACTACATAGGCCCCGCCCATGATGTAGGCTCCACCCACAGTGTGGTAGCAAATGTTTTTTGCTGTCCGCCATCGACCTAGTTCTTATATGGAGCGATCTGTATAAGTGGAATTACTTTGCTTATTGCTTTATTCTGCTTTTGGGGTTTACTCTCTTTTCTAAATACAATCTTGTGTGCAGGGCATTCGAGAAGTGCGTCTGTCTCACTGCATCATTCGCTGCGATGAACTTGTGCAGTTACACACCTTTCAGGTAAGAAGCAGCACCCATCGTCACTTTGCCCCATGGAAGGGTGGATGTAGACATCACCAAAGGAACGGGACATGGCCCACTGAAGGCTGACATTAAATTACTGTAGAGCAATTCATCTTTAAAGCAGGGGTGCCCAACCTAAGGCCTGTGGGACGGATCTGGCCCCAGGCAGCATTTCATGTGGGCCGCCACCATTTCATATGGCATTAGAGAAATGAAATGGCCACCTCCTTTGAAGCTGTTGGGGGACAAAATGACCACCACCACGCCCATCGTCCAGGCAGGGCAAAATGGCCATCTGGCCCTTGAAGCTGACTGAGAGAACGTGACCCAGCCCCTGGCTTGAAAAGGTCGGGGACCCCTGCGTTAAAGGTACACAATGTTTCTGTTTTTTGTTTTGTTTTGTTTCTAATTGTTGTTTTGTTTGTTTGATAAATTACACAAGATCCTAGAAGGCCACAGACACCCCTCCAACCCCCCAAAATTGGGCAAATTTAGTTAGGCTTTCTCGTCCAATATTGGGAATTTTGATTCTCTTTCCGTTCAATGAGAAACGAAAGTGTTTCTATCATGAATTTGGGGACAGATGACAAAAATAAATGACTTTTGATGGTAAAGGTGAAGGTCGTCCTTTGCTTGAAAGCCATTCGTATCCGACTCTAGGGTTCAGTGTTCATCTCCGTTTAACAACCAAAGAGCCAGTGCTGTCTGCGCCTGCAGACATTTCCTTGGACATGTGGCAGGCACGACTAGGCACCAGATCACACAGGACGCTGTTCCCTTCCCCACCAAAGTGGCACCTCTTTATCTGCTTGCAAATTCTTCCTTTCGAACTGCTAAGTTGGCAGGAACTGGGACAGATGATGGGAGCGCACTCTGTCGGATGAGGCTCCTTTTGTGTCCCCAATTTCCCCTCCGAAGTGGTCCTTCTTTATCTACTTGCAATTTCTTGCTGACAAAGAATAATGACCTTTGATGATACAGCAGGTAGAAATAGCCCAACTACCTGTCGTGCGAGGTAGGCCACCTTGGTCCAGACCATGATGCATTGAGGCAAAAGACCCAATATTCTGCTTCAGTAGGCAAAGGGGCTTTGGATAAGTTGACACACACACACAGATACCCCCGCCCTCTCGGCTGTGATCATTTCACGCTCTGGAGTGTCAGATTCGATTATGGCGATCTTAATAGGCGGGCCCGTAACCACCGATTACTGCCTGTGAAATTATCCAGCTGCTGTCCGGCCCACCCGGAGAAAGGAACTTTTAAAAAAGATGAAGGGAAAAGAAACTGAGTCCGCATCACCTCCTCCTCCTTTGTCTCCACCGGATGTCATTCTCACCCGGGCAGAAAAAGTTTTAATCATTTGCCATCAGTTTACAAAAAATAAATAAAAATAATCATAAATAAGGACATTGAGCCACTTGTACATTTGGGGCACATAAAATACACACAGAGATGAAACGTAAAGCCCCCATAGACACAAGGGGTGGTCCCCTACCACCCTCTCCCACCCCCTCCAAATCCCCTCCCCAAACAAAGTGCAAAATTACTGCAAATAAATAACATTTTTTAAAATAAATAAATAAATAAATGTTGGTTAGCATAAAGATAAAGGTTCAAGAGGGGCCCAAACTTGTTGAGTGCCGTCAGCAAATCTCATATTTCTTTCTCAACGAAGAGACAGCATTTGTGATGAGGAAACACACAGATATTCAGGGTTACAGAAACCACATAGCAGGGATTTCCAACCTAAGGCCAGTGGGCCAGATCTGGCCCCAGCACCATTTCATGTGCCCCTCCTGCACCCCTCCAAGGGCATTCGAGAAACACAATGACAGTCCTTTTGGAGCTGTTGGGACAAAATGGCCACCCCCAATTGTGAAGGCAGGGTAAAATGGGTGCCTGGCCCGCGAAGCTGATAGAGAGAGCATGACCTGGCCCCCCTGACTTGCAACCAGAGGATTCGGGGCAACCGGGACCAGGTGTCCCATTTGCCACCGGGTTCGTGGGCATCAGTGGGCAAACGCCCAGCTGGGCCACTGTTGGAACCAGAATAACGAAGTCAAATTGCCTCTAGGGAGGGAGAGACTCCAAGTCCCATCATCCCCAACCCAGGGCCTACCTGCCAAGGGTGTCAAGTTAAAATCCTCACATCTATAGGTAAGGTTCGGGAACCAAAGTGAGGGTAGGATAAGATTCCTGGATCTGGACTAAACAGCAGCTCAAAGTCAAGGCTTGCTCAAAAGCTGGTTGTATCCAACTCTCGGGTTCAGTGCTCATCTGTTTACAACCCAAGAGTCAGCGCTGCCTGAGTTTGCAGATGTTTCTGCGGCCACGTGGCAGGCAGAACTAGACACGGAATGATGTTACCTTTCCCACCAAAGTGGTCCCTTTTGATCAACTTGCAATTTTTTGCTTGGCGAACTGCTAGGTTGGCAGGAGCTGGAACGCTGTTACCTCTCCTGCCAAACTGGTCCCTCTTTATCTACTTGCAATTTCTTGCTTTCAAATGGCTAGGTTGGCAGGAGATGGGACAAAGACGGGAGCTCGCTCCGTCACAAGGAATTTAAACTGCCCCAATTGCGTTGCCCACTAGAGGAGAACCAGTGTGTAAAAGATGTAAGTCTGATGGATTCAATAAGTCTTCTCTAACAGGGAGTTACAAAGGGATTTTACCACACACACCCTGCCTCTCCACAAGCGGCTGCAGACGGATGCATAGACTAAATCTATAGGCGCAGGTTTAAAAGTCTGTCTTGAGCATGACTGTGAAATATACATGCTCAAACGTTGCTGAGGAGTAGGAAATACGTACTAGAAGCTAAGAGGGGTTAAAAGTAGGCTGGCTCAAGATGCTCCTAGCCAGAAATCGGACAGCATTTTAAGGTAGGCAAATTGTCACAGGCACAGTCTTGGAGGGAAAACGGCCAACCGGTCCTTGTTCGCAGATGCTCAGATGTTTTGGAGACGCCGGTGCGGAATACAAACATTGAAGGATGGAGGATACACTCAATGTCTGGACATTTCCTTGGTATCCTTTTTAGCTGAGTCAGTGGTCATAAGGGGTCGTAGGATTTTAAGAGTCCAAAGAGAGATCTCTTTCCACCCTGCTTCGAATGCAGGGTTTCCCAAGCTAAGGCCTGTGGGGCCGGAACCGGCCCACAGCACCATTTCATATATGCCTCCAAGGGCATTCAAGAATAAAAAATGACCACCCCCTTTGAAGCTGTTGGGTCAAACTGCTCCCCCCCATCGTGCAGGCAGGGCAAAATGGCCGTCCGGCCCGCAAAGCTGACTGAGAGAGCGTCAAAACCTTGTTGCAGCAGTCAAGTTGGAACCGATTTATAACACTGCATCACACAAGAAATGAACATTGTCTGCTACTTGGTCTAATCCACGTGTCCTGTACTAACTGACTACACTTGATCTTAGCCAAAAGGCCGAGAAGCGTACTAAATCGAGTGCACTGAATCCTAATCTGAAGTCTGATTCTGCCTAGGACGTCAGGATCCTAAATTAGTACATCTCACCCCTTTGGTTAGGTTCTTGCATTGATCACACCGGGGGTAATTTGCTACAAAGGTTTGCCAAAATTGTCCGGTTTATTAACACACCTGCGCCTACTTCTCTTTAGCTACAAAACAGACTCACTCTGGCCTAGCTGGACTATCCAAAAAGACGGTTTCGCACTAGAGACAAGCCCTTGCTCCATCTTGCTTTATAGACCTATTCCTGACGTCAGCTCACCGACTTGCCCTGGTACGCCTGGCCGGCTGCTGGAGCATGCATGCCCCCAGGGGACGTGATTCAGCTGAGGCGGCAGCAGGCCTAGCAGTAGCTGCAACGGTTCTAACGTTCCCGTGTAAAAATGACCGACCATTCGAACAGCTATAGCAGACCTTAAAATCTGTATGTGATGGGCAAATTCTGAGTTCGGATTTGGGATCAGCACGCTTGATATCATGTAAATCACACGTGCTATTCCCAGTGGCAAAATCGTAGTTGTGCAGTGTGTGTATGTGTGTGTGAACAATTCTCCAGACTACATTTATTTGCTCAGTTGACACGAAAATTAAGCCCGCAGTGTACCATCACTAAGCAAAAAGAAGCTATAGGCAACTTGAAAAAGCAACAGGTCATTTTATTCTATAGGTATTTTCCTGTTGTTTGTCTTACCGTATATACTTGAGTATAAGCCGTCCCGAATATAAATTGAGCTACCTAATTTGGACCTCTAAAACTAGGAAAACAAATTGACCTGAGTATAAATGGGGGTGGGGGGTGGAAAATGCAGCTGCTGCTAGCGAGTTTCAATAATTCAAACACTGTACATGAAACTACGATAAAATTAATTAATTTAGACATTTGTGTGGGTATGTTTTTCAGTTTTCAGTGCCTTTTTTTAACTGTATGTTTGAATTTGCACCACCGCGGTTTTGGGATCCTTGGGGGGGGGGGGTTGTTGACCTGAATATAAGTCGCGTCACCTTCTTGGACCAATTTTTTTTTTTTGGGGGGGGGGGGGGCTAAAAAACTAGACTTATACTTGAGTATATAAAGTATTTGGTCGTTTGTTCTATTATGTTGCTTTTTGTTTTATTTATCTGTGCACCGCCCGGAGTGTGAATTATCCCAAAGGGGTGGCATAAAAATGCAATAAATAAATAAATAAATAAATAAATAGATGGATAGATAGACATATAGATAGATAGATAAAACATCGGAGGCTACTCAGATGCCTTTTCTTTCTTAAGGCAGTTCCTGTTCTAACTGTGAAGCTGCCACCGCTGGTCTGTTTCTGCCTATGCAAAGGCAGAACATTCAGAATGTTGTTTCAGAAGAATTCTAGCCTGGAAACTAAAAGACAAATGAAAGGCTTGGTGGCTTTGATTTCCAAGGTGTGGGCCTGGAGGGCTGTTGCTTGTTTTTGGCACCCAGAAATGTGGGAGCCGCCCCCGAGAGTCAGACATCCAACACATGATTCAGGTAGGAGATGTAACAGATAGCCAGGCGTAGGATCTCGATTTTCGACAGCTTCTTATCCGGCGGGAGGGTGGGCAGCAGTTTCCGGAGCTCGGCGAAGGCCAGGTTGAAGGCCTCGACCCGGATCCGCTCCCGGGTGGCGTGGGCCGTCCGGTACTTGGCCGTGGCGCGACGCCGGCGCCGGCGCTCTTCGCGGCTGAGGTGCTGGAGGTCTTTCTTGACGGCCTCCCCAGGATCAGCGCCCCGGGGCTGGAGGCAGGAGCCCAGGGCGTTCACGACTTCCACCCCGAGGCCTTGGTCGCTGAAGACGGACTCCGTCTCCGAATGCGTGGGCTGGAGGTCAGCTTCCATCTGGTCCGAGTTCAGCATCATGGCTTTAGTGGGGAGGCCGGAACGGAGGCCGCAGAAAGGCTCGGGGAAGGAGAACGCCGGTCGGAAAGCAGAGGCTGGAACCAGATTTCCAATGGGGCCAGGAAGCATCTATACCAGCGTGGTGGAATAGTCGATCCGATGTGGGCTCCTAGATCAATGCGTCGTCATTTCAAGGGGCGTCCCGTGCACCGTCTGCAGTTGCACCCAAGAGTCCAATGGGTTTCACACGCATTGGCAAAAGTGGCATTCCTGGTGGGCACGTGGCCTGTTTTCCGACCCTCCGGCTGCAGGGATTTCCTCTGCCTACCCAGAAAAGAAGAGAGGAAGAGACTGTGTGAAAGCAGCCTGGACAGTTTTAAAGACATAAATTTAATCAAAGTTTGGGGAAAACTTTCAATAAATGTTTTGGGGAAAAGCAATCTTTACACACCAATATTTTTTTTTTGGTGGGAAAGCAATCAATAAATGTTTGGAGAAAACAGTCCTTACGCACTGATATGTTTGGGGAGAAAACAATCAATAAAAGTTTGGGGGGGATTCAATAAATGTTTTGGGGAAAATAATCAGCAAATATTTTGGAAAAAGCAACATTTATGCGTCGATATGTTTGGGGAACACAGTCAATACATGGTTTACTTCCACTTCCGGGAGCGATGAGGGCTTCGGGGGCCGGATGAATTGGCATCGGGGGCTGGATCCAGCCCACAGGCCAGTGGCAAGCCACCTGAACAATGTGACCGGCCCACGGCCCAAAAAGTTCGGGCACCCCTGCTTTGGGGCTTCAGAGGCGAAACAAATTCAGGGTCTAGATTTCAGGGACTTGTCGGAAAATCCAGCTTAGCCCTTGCCTAATTTAGGAGAGGTGAAAGGTCAATGTTGCCCTTGCTTGAAAGCCGGTTGTATCCAACGCTAGGTGGTGGTGCTCATCTCATATACAGCCAAAGAGTCAGCACTGTCTGTGTCTGCGGATGTTCCCATGGTCATGTGGCAGGCATGACAAGATGCTAGAAGCACACCAAACACCGTTACCATTCCCGGCGAAATTGCTCCTATTTATCTACTTGCAATTTCTTGCATTCAAACTGCTAGTTTGGAAGGAGCTGAGACAGAGACAGGAGCTCGTTCCATCCTGCAATACTTGGGTCTCAAACTGCTGACCTGCCGACCTTTCAGTCGTCAAGTTCAGCGTCTTAACCACCAAATCACAGGTAGCTGTTTCCAAACAAGAGGCCGGTTTTGAAACCAGGGCAAACCAGCCTTCTGCTATTCCATCAATCGTACAGCACAGAACTAACCGAGAAGGAGCGATTAATGCCTTTTGAAAGGGACTAGTCGGCAGTTCGAGACCCGGGTAATGCATGACGGATTGAGTGCCTCTCTCTGTCCCAGCTCCTGCCAACCTAGCAGATTGAAAGCAAGAAATTGCAAGGAGATAAATAGGGACCACTTCAGTGGGAAATAAAATCTTGGGGACACGAAAGGAGCATCATTCGGGGCGCCCCTGAGCGGAGTTCCTTCAGCCAAAGACCCTTTCAAACCAGAATAATTTCCCACAGGAAATTATTATTATTAAAAGAACGAGTGACAAAGAACAACAAGCGACTTTCACTACTTTCTGGTTGCAGAGTTTCAGTCAATTGCATCTATACCCAAACCTCAAAGGAAACCCTCCATGCAGATTGTAACCCCCAAAACCCAATCTAGGACTATTTGTCGTAAAGATAGTCCGTGGTTTTGGAGACAGCTCGGAGCAACCTTTAATTGTGGCAATTTTAAGGCAAACGGGGTCATGTTTCTCAAGAGATGTGACCTTCTCTATGGGCATCCAGAGCACAATATTAAAGCCACAGGTTGTACACACAATGGCCGAGCGTGATTGAGATGGAAGGAAATTACTTACAGAAAAACGACGCTCGAAGGATGAAGGACTGGTATAAATATCCGAGCAAGGCTACGGGAAGTTACATAAGTTAATTGCCTCTGTATTAAAGCAGAGAACCAGGAGAGTAATTAAAAAATATTTCTGCCTGGTTCCAGGAAAGGCAACGTAGATAACAGGAGACCAGCTGGACCTGAAATCTGAATTGCTAGAGAGCAGTTTGACAATACGGCAGGGATTTTCAGGCAGAGAAAATACCAGATGATTTTACCCTTCTTTAAAATGCCCCCCCCCCCAATACAATCTCAAAGAATTCAGAGAGCTACAAGATTAAAAAACGACAAAGATGTGTCCCCAAATAAACTACATTTTTTTAAATTCCCCAGCAACGTCTACAGCCCAACCTGCGTGAACTCAAAACTTTAATCCAAACTTTGCCGCAAGGTAAAACTCCGGGCGTTGACCGGGTCTCATGCTTCCAGATTCAAATGGGCCCCAAACCATCTCGCGTTCCGTATCCAATTAAACGGTGAGCACCCTCCGCGGTATGATTAAAGGCTGGGGGATTCATCCTCAAAAAAGGCAATATTTCTTATTCCACAGTGGAAGCCCCTATTCCCCGACGGCTCTCCAAAGTCAGAACTAGAGATGAAGCTGAAAGAATCTTGTTGCTTTTCAAGTATCCGGAGAACAACCGCAGTGGATCAGGGGTTAAGAAGCTCGCCTTGTTAGCTGGAAGGCTGCCAAGTCGGCAGTTCAAGACCCGGGTACTGTATGATGGATTGAGCACCCGTCTCTGTCCCAGCTCTTGGGGACATGAATGGAGCCCCTTTCGGGCATCCCTGGAGCGGAGTTTTTCCAGCAAAACTCCTTTCAACCCAGAATAATTTCTGGCACAAAATTATTATTATTATTAACAGGTCCAGATAGGCGAGCTTTTAAGAATGGATCTTACCTGGGGTAATTTTTATTCCTGTTTTATGCAGAATGAAAGAAAGAGGGATGAAAACCTTTTAATTCCTCATTTCTTCTCCATCTCACGATTACCAGGTTACATCTACTGTATATACTCAACTATAAGTCGCCCCGAATATAAGTCAAGGTACCTAATTTGGACCTCTTAAAAGTAGGAAAACAGATTGACTTGAGGATAAGTCAGGGGTGGAAAATGCAGCAGCTGCCAGTGAGTTTCAATTATTAAAACACATGAAAATACAGTAAAATTAATTAATTTAGACATTTGTGTGGGTATTGTATGGGTATGTTTTTGAGTTTCTACAGTCATGTTAGTGCTTTTTATAAATGTATGTTTGAATTTGTACCACTGCAGTTTTGGGACCCTCGGAGTCATCGACCCGAGTATAAGTCGAGCCCCCTTATTGGTCCTTATTTTGGAGGCTAAAAAACTAGACTTATACTTGAGTATATATGGTAACAGCCCCCTTGTGGATCTACTTCTTCCAGAGTTTTGGCTTGAAAAATCCTTAGAGATATGATGGAAATTCAGACAACCTCTCTTAAGAGATTTCTGCCTCGCCTTCCCTGGAACTAATTATTTGTTCCTTCATTCTAGACTCCTTGACGCCAACCCGATTCAAAGACTCAGGGCAATAATCTTGAGACAAGATGGCCAAAATGTGACCAATTTATGGCTCCCACGTTCGTCTTAAACAGGCACAAGAGCAGGTCAGTTGGCAACCCCAATGTTAGGAAATAAAATTAACCACCCACCAGCAGACAATTCATCTTTATTAGCCCACAAAACCTAACTCCGCAACTAGGAATAAGAAATCAATAAGAACTTGGTGGACTTGATCCACGAAAGCCAACAATAAAAATATAGCAGTTAGTCTTTAAAGTGCTACAGTGTTATTTTATTTTATTTTTGTTTATTTTATTTTGTTTTCTGATTTTATTTTACTTTCTGCACATCAAAAGAAATGAAACGGCATCATCACGCTTATGGATGATGTTCTAAGTAAAGGTAAAAGTTGCCCTTGCTCGAAAGCCAGTCATATCTGACTCTAAGGCTCAGTGCTCATCTCTGTTTACAACCTAAGAGCCATTGCTGTCTGCATCTGCAGACCTTTCCCTGGTCATGCGGCAGGCAGGACTAGATGCATGGAGCGCAATGGACTCTGTTCACCTTCCCACTGAAGTGGTCCCTATTTATTTACTTGCAATTTCTTCCATTCAAAATCCCAACTACCAGATAACATACAGACATGGTTTGGAGAATACAGTACAGTCAAACTTCGCATAAAGAGCGCCTCGCTTAGAGAGTAAGTCGCTTAAAGAGCAGAATTTTCTCTGAATGTTCACTTCGCTTAACAAATAAAACCAACCAAAAACTCACTTAACAAATAAATCAGGGTTCGCAATCCCCCCCCCCCCATTGGTCACTTATAATGGTGTTTCGCTTAAAGAGCAAACTCGCTTAAAGAGCAATCCTGTGGAACGCATTATGCTCTTTAAGCGAGGTACAACTGTATAGTGATTTTTACGACTGATCAGACACACAAACTTGCTTGAAACGGCTTTCATTTCAGTTTTAACATTGATAAATCTTTCACCTTTCTCACCGGCATCTTTCTCAATTCTAAACTTCAATAATTAAGATTTCCTTTTCCTCACCCACCCTTTCAATCTTTCAGCCTCTTCTTATCCTTTGTTACACATAGCAAAGAGAGTTGTGATATGGCTTTTCCCCCCTAGTAATTTCTTTTGATTTCCAATTAGTAAAATAAATTATGCATAATTTCTTCCCTTCCCTCCCTGTTCCAAAGCATCGGACAAGAAAGTGGAAGAATCTCAGGTGTAAAATAAATTCTTCCCTCTCTTTCTACTCACATCATCTCTTAACAACTTGTTTACAGCTTCTTTTCTTCTGAGTCCCCAACATTTTGAAAGATTTACAGGATTATCCTGTTCCCAGTGGCTCAAGCGGTTAAGACGCTGACTGGGAGGTGGAAGGTCAGCAGTTCAAAACCCAAGTCCTGCACGACGGAGCGAGCTCTCGTCTCTGTCCCAGCTCCTGCTAACCTAGCAGATGGAAAGCAAGGCATTGCAAGTAGATAAGTAGAGGACCACTTCGGTGGGAAGGTAAACAACATTCTTTGCACTCTGGTGTCTAGTTATGTGCCTGCCACATGACCATGGCAACGTCTGCAAACGCAGGCAGCGCTGGCTATTTGGCTGTAAACGGAGATGAGCACTGAACCCTAGAGTCAGATATGACTGTTACCTGTTTCCATATATTTTAAAAAACGAGACTGAAGGGGAAAATTTGACTTGTGAACTTTATTTTTATTTGTTTGTTTGTTTATTCGCCCACTCTGCAAGCGACTCTGGGCGGCTCACACAAATCAAACCTCACCCACATTAAAAAAAAATACTGAGCTTAAAAACTTTAAAAACCATCAAGAACTTTAAAAAAAAATACCCTGGATTTCAAAACGTGGAATTCTTGGTCCTGCCGCAGAAAATTGCAATCCCACCCCCACCCCCCACCCCCCAAAAAGAGGATTCGAAATTAAATCTTGTGGCACCTGAAAAAGCCAACCCGTTTTGCCGGCGCCGCTTCCATCGCCACTCTCGCCAACTCTTCCGCCCGAAGAAGAGGAGCAAGAAAACGCCAACAAAACTTCGGCGCCTTCCAGGGGCCACAAGTCTCTTGGTCTGGGTCTGACGGCTCCGGCGGCGTCTCCTCTCGATGCAAACGGGGGGTCTTGGGGAGCCTCGAAGGCCGCCCCGCCCCGCTTTGAGAGCCAACGGTGCCACTTTCCAGGTGGCACAAGAAACTTATTTTGCCTCCCCTTATTTTGACTGCCACAGGACTCCGGTGTCTAATCATGCCTGCCACATGACCATGGAAACGTCTGCAGAAGCAGACAGCGGTGGCTCTTCGGCTTAGAAACAGAGATGAGCACTGACCCCCAGAGAGTCGGATACGACTGGCTTTCGAGCAAGGGAAACCTTTACCTTTTAATTATTTTGACGACTCAACAGAACACGTGTCATGTTTCCTATGTCCTCTCTGACCGGGGTTAAATAAATCGCCCCGATTTGACCCTGGAGACGAACTGCTCAAATCTTGGGGAACTGGAGAGAGGCACAGCCCGAGGAAAGAGGAAAACGCCTTTCTTACCTCCTGTTCCAAGCAGGTCCTTCTTGGGGCACCTCTTCAGATGTCTTTCCGGGGGCCCAATCCGAAGGGGCAGAGTAGCCTTCACTCCCCCAGACCCCCCACCCACAAAGCGGACTACTGTCTCGGCCACGGGGCCACTGGCCAGGTGGCCAAAGGCACCCCGCCGGCGCCTAGAGCGCGCCTCTCCATCTACCCAAGGGCGCCCGTGCGCCTTTACGCACACGCGCCCTTTGCGCACTTACACCGAGAGCCGGGCAGCGACTGTGGCGACTGCCCAGGGCCTGCGGGCTTATATGCTGCCCCCCCCCAAGCCTCCCCCGATGCCACTCCGGCTGGCCACCCCTAGACTTGCCATTGGCCACTCCCTGGTCTCCCCCTCATAAATATTAAAAAGCCCAACGCGAGGCTATCATTGGTGGGTAGGTGGGTGGGGAGGAATGGGGGGGCAGAGAGGGCTGGGATGCCCCTGGGGTAGGAGTGGGGGGCAGGGGGGCGGGAGCCTCGAGAGGAGCCGGTGAGGACATCTGGTCCCCATGCATATTTCATCAAGCACAGATGAAGAGAGAGAGAGAAAGAGAGATGCAGGCAGGATCTCATCCTGGTGGCAGGTAAAGGTGGGCCCTCGCTTGAAAGCTGGTCGGATCCGACTCTAGGCTTCAGTGCTCATCTCTGTTTAGAGCCAAAGACCCAGCGCTGTCTGCGTCTGCAGACGTTTCCGCGGACATGTGGCAGGCATGACTACACACCAGAGTGCACACACTGTCAACAGGGAATGGTCCCTGTTGATCTACTTGCAATTTCTTGCTTTCAAACTGCTAGGAGCTGGGCCAGGGGAGGGGCGCTCATTCCGTTGTGCAGTATTCAGGAATTGAACTCTGACCTTGCAGTTGTCGAGTTCAGCATCTTAACCACGTGAGACACCGCAGTCCCTTTAAAAAAAGTTTCATCCAAAAAACACCCTCCTGTCCCACCTCCTGCCAACTGAGCCATTCGAAAGCAAGACATTGCAAGTAGAGAAATAGGGACCACTTCAGTGGGAAGGGAAACAGCGTCCCGGGCACTCTAGCCATGCCTGCTACGTGTCCACGGAAATGTCTGCAGACGCAGACAGCGTTGGCTCTTTGGCTGTAAACACAGATGAGCACTGAACCCTAGAGTCGGATACGACTGGATTTCAAGCAAGGGCGGCCTCTCTAACAACTCTCTAACCCAGGAGTGCCTAAACTTTTTGGGCCGTGGGCCAATCATGTGGTTCAGGGAACCGGTCACTAAGGCCCGGGGGCCGCGTGCGGCCCCCCAACACCTAGTTTGGTCACCACCGCTCTAACCGCTAGACAACGCAACCTCCACAGCTGCCAACGTGCCTGGACGGCATGCAACAGCGTGCGTCTACATTGCAAAGTTAATGTCTAAACGTCTCCCATTTTGCGTGGAAGGAAGCAGAAATGTCCACCTTCCCGCGGTACAGAGTGAGTGGACGGATGGACGGCGTGGACTGGACTGGGGGGGAGGCAGTGGTTGCCATGGGCACGACAGCTGCCCCTATTTGGGGAGACCCCCCCGGGAAAGGCAGACACGAGCCCCAGGAAGCCACCAGAGGGTCCAGCTTTGGCAGGAGCCGAAGTGACATATTGCATGATCCCACGGGGAACGGGGGGAATCTGCTTTGGCCGGGCCTATTCTTGTCAAGGCAGAACAGACGGAATTAACCCCTGAGGCGGGCCGGGCTGTGGGGTTTGCCCACCTCTGGCCCAGGTTTCTAAACAGAGGAGCAGAAGGGGGGAAGGAAATAAACGACACCCACAGAACAGAGATAGGCAGGGTGGCCCCTTGTCAAGGTCATTTGGTTCATTTATTGCATTTCTATCCTGCCATGTGGCCATGGAAACGTCGGCAAACACAGGCAGCGCTGGCTCTTTGGCTGCAAACGGAAATGAGCACCGGACCCTAGAGCCAGATACGGCTGGCTTTTGAGCAAGGGCAACCCTTGACCTTTCCTATCTGGCCAGTCTGGGAGAGTTTCACGCTCCGGGCGGCTTTTCCTTCTTCTTTCAAGTCCCGATCAAACCCTGGACTGCCGAAACGGAGCCACTTTCTTGGCTGGTTCTGCCATTCTGGAGCGCAGTGGCTCAAGACGCTGACTGGGAGGTGGAAGGTCGGCAGTTCGAGACTTGAATCCTGCACGACAGAGTGAGCGCCCGTCGACTACCCCAGCTCCTGCCAACCTAACAGATGGAAAGCTAGAAATTGGAAGTACTGTATATACTCGAGTATAAGTCAGGTTTTTTAACCCCTTAAATGAGGACTCAACTTATACTCGGGTCAAACGTAAACACTCAAAAACATACCCACACAAGGGTCATTAATTATTTTTACCCTATTTTCATTTATTTTAATTATTGAAACTCACTCGCAGCAGCTGCATTTTCCACCCCTGACATATTCGG
Organism: Furcifer pardalis; assembly: GCA_030440675.1. NCBI lineage: Eukaryota > Metazoa > Chordata > Lepidosauria > Squamata > Chamaeleonidae > Furcifer > Furcifer pardalis. Next base: position 11,590,052 of record CP126899.1, on the reverse strand, counting down.
GTCAATCTATTTCCCTAGTTTTAGAGGTCCAAATGAGGTATCTTGACTTATATTTGGGATGACTTATAGTCAAATATATACGGTAAATAAATAGGGACTATTTCAATGGGAAAGGTAAATGGCATTCCGGGCACTCCGATGTCTTGGCATGCTTGCCACGTGTCCACGGAAATGTCTGCAGATGCAGACAGCGCTGGCTCTTTGGCTATAAACAGAGATGAGCACTAAACCCTAGTGTTGGATATGACTGGGTTTTGAGCAAGGGTGACCTTTACCTTTTAACACATTTTACCTTTTACATTTACTTAACACATTTTACCTTTTACTGAACACATTTTTTTTAAAAAAAATATTTACAGCAAATTAAACTTAACGAATAAACAATCCAGGTAAGTTTACAAACAAAAATAAAAATGATGCCCTAAATAAATAAAAATACAACCAATCGACAACTAAACCACATATTGGCGATGGTGAGAGTGTGTCAGAACTTAAGTGTCCTTAAAATGATTTTCATTGCTTTTTTATAACGGTCGGGCATAAAAATACTCCTATCATCCCCCCTACTTAGTAGTTAAGATGCTGAGCGTGAGGACCAGGTCAGCAGTTCAAGACCCGGCTCCCGACAACCTTGCAGTTTGAAAGCAAGTTCAGCGTCTTACCCACTGAGCCAGGGGTGCCCATGCTTTTTGGGCCGTGGGCCGGTCACGTGGTTCAGTAGGCCGGCCATGGGGCTCATGGGGGGGGCTGGTCCTGTGGTTCCTCCCACCAGAAGCAGAAGTAAAATGTGCCTTGCAGTCTGTTTTGCAACAGGACGAGACAGATTCTAGGCTGCAATTTTCTCTGCTTAAACCAGGGTGCCCAAACGACAACCCGTGGGCCAGATCTGGGCCCCCATGCCAATTCATCCAGCCTGCACCACCCTCGTCGCTCCCGGAAGCGGAGGGAAACGTTTTCCTTCCGCTTCCAGGAGCAATGAGGGGTGTGTGTGGGCTGGATGGATTGGCATTGAGGGCTGGATCCGGCCCACGGACCGTAGTTTGGGCACCCCTGCAGTACATCTAACGCAGACCTGAGCTCATTCAGTTCAGCATCCCTTCCCTCCGATGGTTCAGATGTTCTTCTGGCACTTTCTCTTCCTCTGTGCCCCCCCGGGGGGTGGGGGGCTTCCCTCCCCTTGACGGCCACGGCTTCGTCCCCTCCCCAGGCAAGAGCCAGAGAAACGCTCCCGGTTGTAATACGGCCCTAATTGCATCTGCCATAATCCGATCCAAGCTAATTACGCTCCGGTCCCTTCTGCGTCCATCTGTCCCTTCTGCCACCCCGGCCCTTTGTGTGGGTCCATCTGTCAGGCCCCCTTCTTTGCTGGGGAGACCCTGGATGGGGCCAGCCGTCCGGCCCCCCTCCCCGGATCCATCAGGCCCCTGAGCCCGGGCGCCTCCCGGTCCATCTGGCTCTGATTTCTCGATGCATTTTTGATTATTTCGCTTTTATCTCCCCTCCGGCCTGGTCTTCTTGGGGGCTCCGTTTACCCATCCTCCTCCCCCATCATCCACCCCCATCTCTGGCCTGAATCGAGAGGGAAACAACCCAAGTTTCGAACTACTACCCCCCCCCCCCGGTCTGCACCCTGGAGAGCAAAGGTGGGCTAAAGGACAGGCAAGCAAAAGTCACGGTGTCGCCCTTGCTCGAAAGCCAGTTGTATCCAACGCTAGGGTTCGGTGCTCATCTGTTTGTAGCCACAAAGCCAGCGCCGTCTGCATCTGCAGATGTTTCTGTGGACATGTGGCATGTGGCAAGCAGGACCAGACACCAGAGTGCACGGAATGCTGTTACCTTTCTGCCAAAGTGGTCCCTATTTTTCTACTTGAAAATGTCTTGCTTTCAACCTGCCAGGTGGGCAGGAGCTGGGACAGAGATGGACACTCACTCTGTTGTGCAAGCACTCAGGTATTGAACTGCTGACCTGCCGGCTTTCCAGTTGTCAAGTTTAGTGTTTTAGCTGCTAAGCCACTACTGCAGTCCCCTTTCACCTGTTACCATCCCACGATGAACCATACAGGTGTATGGGGCCTCCCCCCCTCCCCACCGGCCAGAAGAGTCCCAGGTCTGCCTTGATGAACTCCTTTTATCAGGGTGATATGAGGGGAGGGGGCATCTGCAGGCTCAGCCCTACATTCCCCCCATTAGAATTGACAGGATTACTTACTTAACTTACTTATCTATCTATTTAATGCATTATATCAATCTATCTAATTGTTTTCAGTTGATTTGTGCTTAAATAGAGAAGCAAGAACAAATCAATATTGGATAATGCATTAGATAGATAGATAGAAAGAATTACAATAAGGAAGTTAGCAAATAGATAGACAGATAGAAAGGATGCTTTAAAATCTATCTAATCTATCTATTTGCTTACCTCCTTAATGTAATTCTACCTATTTATCTAATCATTAGATAGATATACTGTAGTGCATTAGAATCTATGTATTTTGGCGGCGGCTGCTTGTGTCCGAGCATAATCCCCCCCACTCCTTGAAAGTCATCATTTCCTCCGTTGATGGATGCGTCTCTGGTGACTCAATAAGCCGATCCCGACATGAAACATGCGGCCACACGCATTACACTGAATAGATCAGGGGCACCCAAACTTTTTGGGCTGTGCGCCGGTCACCCTGTTCAGGTGACCAGTCACTACAGCCCGGGGACCGGATCTGGCCGCGGCGCCAATTCATCCAGCCTCCCGGGAGCAACAAGGGTTCTGTGAGCCAGATGAATAGGTGTTGGGGGGGGGCGCGGATCAGTTTGGGCACACCTGGAATAGGTGGTGGAGGGAGTAGTTGAGTTTGGCGAAGCGTCTGTGCTTGTCCATTAGACTCTTCATGTCGGCGACATTTTCATTCAAAGTGATCAGTAGCAGCAGAGACGGTTTGGCACTGAAGTGGCCCATCTGTCTGTCTGTCTGTCTATCTATCTATCTATCTATCTGTCCGTCCATCCATCTATCTATCTATCCATCCAACTACCTCTCTATTTATCTGTCCAGCCATCTATCTATCTATCCATCCCTCTATCCATCCAGCCATTTATCTATCTATCCATCCATTTCTTTATCTATCTATACATGGATGGATCTATCGATCTGCGAACGAACTCCTCTGATCTGTAACAAACTCTCTAACAATGGCACAAGGCCAGGCTACCCCCTCCCCGACTCCTCCTCTGGGACCTCCTCCCTCCCTCCGCTGAGCACAACCCTTGTTTACCTTCAAAAGAAGTCCTGTAACGTTTGGTGAAGGTTGCATCATTGCTTAAGAAGCGGTGACTGTTGGCGACAGGGCTGTGGAGGCCGGGACTTCCAGGGGTTTGGCACCTTCCCCTGTGCCTTACCACTCCCCTTGCCAACGCAAGGGGCTGTGGCTTCCTGGATGGAGTCGGTCCATCTCACATTTTCCTCTTCTCCTGCTGCCAGGCGAAGCGGTATCTCTTTATCTACTTGCAATGTCTTGCTTCCGAGCAGGAGCTGGGGCAGACGATCGGAACTCACTCCATCGTGCAGAACTTTGGTCTTGAACACCAACCTTCCGGCCGCCGAGTTCAGCATCTTAACCACTTTGAGCCACCGCAGTCCCTAAAGTCCGTTAGCACCGTGCAATTATCTGGGGACTGGAACGATGCGGAAGGCATCACTATGTCGACTTTCTCAGGGAGCGGCTGAAAGCGCCGCCAACCCACTTCTCCCCAACCGCGACGTGGAGCCTTCATCCCTCGGGCATCTCTCTGCGGCTACTTAAGAGTAAAACAATTTTTTAGTCCTTAGGAAAGACTTCCCCCCCCCCTGGCTATTGACTCCACCCTGACTTACAAAAACCTTGGTAATTCTCCCAAAGTCCAGAGAAAGGCAGATTATTATTTTAAAAAGCAACAAAACAGGAAAGTAAACAAGCTGAGGTTTTATCTTGTAAGGCTTTTTTTTTACTTAAATCAAGTTATTTATAGAATATGTACAAAAAACCTCCCCCATCGTTTATTATTTTATAAAAGGATATTTTACACCCAAATTTCCCCCCTCCCCTTTTTGCCAGCCTTCCTGTGTCCCGATTTTCTCCGGACGTCGTGATAATGCACGGAGCGCTTCTCCTGCTGCAATGCGACGCGAAGGATGGTAAATGGAAGAGAGGAGACCCAACCGGGAAGGGCCGGAGGGCCACATCCGTGGCAAACCCAGGAGAAGGCCTTTCTTGGGATCGGCTTCAAATCTGCACAGCAAAGATCGGGTCTCCGCACTGTGCAGCCGTAAAGAGACCTGTAGGTGTCCCCTGTGTGGCCACTATCCTCCTCCTCATCCTTTCGGGGGCGGGGGGGGGCGGGGCGAGGAGGTTTCGTTTCCAACCAAGGGAAAGCGTTTCCAGTGTGGCTCTACCAGCAAGTTCACGTCTGATCTCTCTCTTTCGCCTTTTTCTCTCTTGCGCGGCGTGATTGTTGGGCAGCGCGAGGGCTTCCGGGCCCTCAATAGGCCATGGCTTCGGCATTCGCCGGGGCGGAGAAGAGGACGTCGGCTTTGGCATTGATGAAGTAGGTGGCCACGAAGGAGATGATCAGGATCACGATGCCGATGATGAGGGTGATGATCTGTAAAGAGGATCGGGGCCGGTTGGAGAGAGAAGGGAACGACCGTCAAGAGGAAAATTCGAAGCAATCCTTACGTAAAGCTCAAGGCCGCCCTTGCTCAAAAGCCAGCTGTATCCGACTCTAGGGTTCAGTGCTCATCTCTGCTCCTAGCCAAAGCACAAATGCAGACATCTCCGTGGTCATATGGCAGGCACAACTCGATGCCAGGATGCTGTTTACCTTCCTTTCCAAAGCGTTCCCTGTTTATCTACTTGCCTTCCACCCCTCAAGATCAGCATCTTAACCACTAGGTCACCGAACCCCCCAGAAGCAATCCTTTCCGTCTTGGAAAAGTCCAGCCTGTGAAACTTGGGGGCATTTTGGACTCTTGCCTTGGGCGACTGCTGTGGCCTGGCGGTTAAGAGGCTGAACTTGGCAAATGGAAGGCTGGCAGATTGGCACCCGGGTGCTGTGCGAGGGAGTGAGCTCCTGCCTCTGCCCCAGCTCCTGCCAACCTAGCCGTTCGAAAGGAATTACAAGTCAATACATAGGAACTGCTTCAGCGGGAAAGGGAGCAGTGTTCCCTTCGCCACCCAAGGAGGGAAGGCTGAGTCCACCTGGAGCCCGTCAGCTTCGCCATGAGGGCCCTGGGGGCACATTGGTTAAACTGCTGTCCTGCAGCCAAAAGGTTGTGCGTTCGATCCCAACGGGGATAAGGTTGTCTTAGCCTCTTCCATCCTTCCAAGGTGGGCGAAAGGAGTCCCCAGGATGTTAATAAGGGCAAAATATTAATTGACTTATGAACTGCTCAGAGTGGGCACAAAGCGCTATGGAGGAGGGATAGAGAAGTGGGGGTTGCTATCGCTGTATCCTTGTTAAGTAGGACAATGTTCCAATGATGGGTTATCTACAATGTCTATTTCTGCCCCTTCTTTTTCGTGGTATCTGTGAATCCACACGAATGGGTTGACTGAGCCCATATGCAGAAAACCCATTTGTGGGGAATCTTAGAGGAGACCATGAAGAAGAATCACCGTTACAGGTAAGCCACTTGTCCTTATAGGGCCCTGGGGGCTCAGGGGTTAAACTCCTGCACTGCAACCAAACTGTTGTGAGTTCGAGCCTGACGTGGGATCAAGGCTGACTCAGCCTTCTGTCCTTCCGAGGCCGGGACGGAAATCTAATTGTGAATTGTGATTGCTCTTTAACACGGGTGTTCCCCAATCTTTTCAAGCCGGGAGCCGGGTCATGCTCCCTTGGCCAGCTTCGAGGGCCAGACGGCCATTTTGCCCTGCTTGCACAGTGAGGGCGGCCATTTTGTCCCAAGATCTTCAAATGGTTGGCCATTTAATTTATTTATTCGTATTTCTCCACCACCCTTTTCACCGAAGTGAGTCAAACGCCCTTGGAGGGATGGGGGGCACATGAAATGGTGCCGTGGGCGGATCCAGCCCAAGGGCCTTAGGTTGGGAACCCCTACTTTAAAGTTACGTCCAGTTCAGCGTGGCCAACTCTGGGGAGGCAGAGAGAAACGGCCGAGATTTCCGGCACAGAGAGGTCATCCCCATTCTAAAAAGTCCCCCTTTTTAAAAAGAACAGATCGGGGACTTTGGCTTATGAACGGACGATGGGGGTCACAAAATCCCTCCCCGCTTCCATTTTGGCAGGCAACCTCGTCTGCCAAGCCGCCCAGTTGGGTAGGCAGGGAACTCACCTCAAGCTGCTTGCTAGAAACAAGGAAAATCCGGGCGTGGAGCACCTTCCACCGGCTCTCCGTCCAGGTGGAGTACTCGGACGACCCCCAGTCTTCGAGCTCAAAGGCCGGAGAGGTGGCCTGGCTGAGCCGGACGGTTGACTTGATGCAGTAGGGTTTGCGGGTGGATGTGTCGTTGGGGGACGGCGGGCCTTGAACCCACACATACTCGTAGAGCTGCAGAGACGAGGAGACAGAAGAAGAAGACGGCTTACTCTACTGGACGCTCTGGGCTCGATCCACTTTACTTGTGGCTTTGCTCTCTTTTATACGGTTTGATCGTATTAGCAAATTGTTTCATTTTCCCAAAAGGTCGCCGTGTTAGTCTGGGTTTGAGGCATATCGGAGAGTAAATAAGACAAAACAAAACAGACCCAATAAATAAATAAATGTTGTGGCACTTTAAAGACTAACTGGTGTATTTTCATGTGAGCGGTCGTGGAACAAGTCCACTTCGGCCGCTGTGAATCCACACTAATGGGTTTACTGCCAGTAAACCCATTTTTGCTGGAGGAACTCCGTTCAGGGGACGCCCAAATGAGGCTCATTTCATGTCCCCAAGATCTGTCCCCACCAAAGTGGTCCCCATTTATCTACCTGCAACTTCCTGCTTTCAAACTGCTAGGTCGGCAGGAGCTGGGTCAGAGACGGGCGCTCATTCCGTCATACAGTACTCAGGTCTTGAACTGCCAACTTGCCGGCCTTCCAGCTAACAAGGCGAGCTTCTTAACCCCCAATCCACCGCAGCCCTGGTTCACAAGTTAATTAGCATTTTGCCTCCCACCATGCTGGGGACTCATTCGACCAACCTTGGAAGGATGGCTGAGTCAACCTTGGGCCCTGGTCAGGACTGAACTCACAACCTTTGGGCTGCAGTACAGCAGTTTTAACCCCTGCAACACCATGGACCCCTACATTAAAATACAGCAGTTCGTCCTTAAAGTGCCACAAGATTTTTTTAAATACTCGGTCAGAAGTTCTGGCTCGACCAATTTTTGTTATCGCTTGCTGATCTTTTATACCCGTGATGGTGAACCTTGGCACTCCAGATGTTCTTGGACCTCGATTCACAGAAGCCCCCGTGAATCCACACGAATGGGTTTACTGTGATTCATCCAGTCTGTGCTGCCCTTGTCGCTCCTGGAAGCGGAAGCAAAACGTGCCCGGATGGGAGTGACGAGGGCAGCATGGGCCGGATGAATCACAGTGGATTCACAGGGGGCTTGGGCTTCTGGGAATTGAAGTCCAAGAACATCTGGAGTGCCAAAGGTTCGCCATCACGATTTTATACTGTTCAGTTTTATCGCCAGAGCGCTTTTCCGATCCTACTTTACCTTCCGACTCCCGTTTATGGCGTTTGTAATTTGGACATTCGATCCCCAGAACTGTCCGGGTTCAGACCCCTGGATAGCCAGCTTTTCAAGCTGACACTCCTGTGGGCCAGATACCACCTGTGGCACCATTTTATGTGGCCCCCACCTCTCCAAGGGCATTTGAGAAACAAAATGGCCACCCCCTTTGTAGCTGTTGGGACAAAATGGCCACCCCCATTGTGCAGGCAGGGCAAAATGGCTGTCCGGGTCTGGAAGCTGACTGAGAAAGCGTGACCCAGCCCGCAGCTTGAAAAGGGTGGGGGGCTCCTGTTATAAAGGGCTTTGGATGGCAGAGTAAAGAAATCGGCCAGGAGGGAAGGAGACGCCGGCCTGGCGAGGAGGACGTCTTGGGCACCAGCAGTTCGAGGCAAAGCCTGAAAGCAGAAGGAAGGATCGTGGGGCGGGGGGACGGGGGGGGGGCTCAACTCACTTCTCTGGCCGAAGCCTTGGCCAAATTCAGGCACTGGTCTTTGGTGACGCTGTCGTTGAGCTGGACGCCTGTCAGGTTGGCCAGGACATAGTGGACCAGGATCGTCGTGTTGATGGGGGTGGAGACCGCGATGTAATACTGGAGGGGCCCATCGCCTGGAGGAAGGAAACGTACAAACGCTGCACTCCCAAATCTATGGCCCAGGGACCAGATGTGGCTCCCAACACCAATTCATCTGGCCCACAATGCCCTCGTCAATCCCGGAAGTGGTCCCACATCTCACGATCTATCCTAGACCGACTGAGTCGGAAAGGGGTTCCCGTGAGGCCATCCAGTCCAGGCCCGTCTGCTCAGGATAGGAATCCGAACCAAAGCAGATCTGACGGAGGGATAGTCCATAGACCTTAGAGCAGTGGTGCCCAAGCTATGGCCCAGGGACCAGATCAGGCCACCAACGCCAATTCATCCGGCCCACAAACCCTTGGCGCTCCCAGAAACAGAAGTAAAACACCCTGTACGTGTCTTACTTCCGCTTCCGGAAACGACGAGGGCTTTGTGGGCCGGATCCGGCCCCCAGGACGTAGCTTGGACACCCCTGTGTTAAACAGTGGCCATAATCCTGCTGGCAATTCACAGGTGCGTAAATTGCTAGCAAAGGTCATGGCGGCAGCGTTTTACTGCCCAGGACAAAGCGGGCCAGATTTACGGTTCCAAATGCAGATGGGGATAAGTTTCTTTAGAGCTGGCGGGGCAGGAGGCGGGAAAAGGCAAAGGGAACCTTTCATGGAGCCCCTAAAATGGCCTCCTGCCTGGTTCCGTCCACCCGCCCTGCGGCACATGACCCGTACCCAGATAGACTTTGAGCTCGGACTTGATGATCGACTGGAACCAGGAGTTGTTGGCGCGCACCAGGAAGCCATAGAGCAGGCGGGTGACCTGTGGAGGGAAACCGAGACATCAAGGCTGGGGGGAAGCAGCTGAGGGAAGCAGGCCGGCAGTTTTAGCTCAGGGGGTACCGAGAGAGGGGAGCAAGGCTAGAAGCGCACCGCAATGGGCCGAGAAATGCATGCCGAAGAGCTCCAGCGGAAGGGAATTTTCTCCCCTGGCGGCGCAGGGGTTAAACTGCTCTCCTGCAACCAAAAGGCTGTGAGTTTGATCCAGATCAGGAGTCAAGGTTGACTAGGCTCTCATTAAATTCTTCTTCAGGGAAGGGGAGGAGACAGCTTGGGGTTAGGACTAAACGGGACGCCACAAGAAGAGAAAAGAGATGGACAGAAAGCGGAGGTTAAGGTCTCCATTGTTAGAAAGCTAGTCGTATCTGATTCTAAGGGTTTGGTGCTCATCTCCGTTTATAGCCCAAGGCGGTTGTCTGCAGCTGCAAACGTTTCCGTGGTCATGTGGCAGGCATGACTGGTATGGGACACTGTTACCTTCCCGCCGAAGCTGTACCTCTTTATCTCCTTGCAATTTCTTGCTTTCAAACTACTTAGGTAGAAAGGAGCTGGGGCAGACGATGGGAGCTCGCTCCGTTGTGCAGCACTCAGGTCCTGAACTACTGACCAGCCGACCTTCCAGTCCTCAGGTTCAGCATCTTAACCACTCGGCCACCTCTGGCCAGGCAGACAGCAGTCGCCCAAGACCAAACCCCGGCCCTCCCTCCGTCCCTACCGTCGCAGGATCCACCACAATCGCTGCCGAGGCGTTGCTCTCTCCCCCGGCGAGCTGGTAGAGCGTCCGGGCAACCACGGTGGACACCTCGGCCAGGGACTGTTGCGAAGCAAAGGGACATGGCGGGAAAAGTGTGTTAGACGAGATGCTCAGTCCCGGCGCCAACCAAACACCCTCCCACCCGCGTGTGCCAGTCAGCCGGCGGTGTACCCGTGGCCAGTTCATCCCTATGGCAACCCCGTTGCCAAGACAATGCAAAGTCCTCCCGGGGGGCCTCTGGGGAAGGACAGATGGGAGCCTCTTCTTCCTCCTCCTCCTCACCTTGGCTGTGTCTGTCACGTAGTCCAGGGCTTGGTCCGGGCTCAGCCCCTCCGGGTACCTTAGCTGGATGTTCTCCGGTGTATCGTAGATGCTCTGGTAGTACCTGAGAGAGGGAGGGAGCCAAGGCAAGTCCAGCTAGGGCTGTGTCTCTTGTTCTCTCTCTCTGGCACAGGTCGTGTTGGCTTCACCTGTGAGATTTCCACCCGGCCTTTCTCCCCAAGGAAACCCCTCCCGCTGGAGAGCCCCAGTTTCATCACTGGCAGCCATTTCCCAGCACAGGATGGGAGAAAATGTGGTTCGAGCTAACCAAACGGCATCGCCTAGTGATGGGAAACCAGGGGCGCTCCAGAATCCCCAAGTCCCTGTGAGTCCACATGGATGGGTTCTCTGCATGTGTTCTTGGACTTCCCTTCCCAGAATCCCCAAGTCCCTGTGAATCCACATGGATGGGTTCCCTGCACGTGAAGGTTCGCCATCACAGGCACAGGCAGATGCAGAGCCCGACCCCGTTCAAGGTGGTGTCCACACCGAAGGACAGGTGCAGGGCTTCCTCTGGAGAAGGGAGGTGGATCTTGCCCCCTGTCAAGCCTCTAGCGCCACTTTCTCCAGCATCTAATGAGGCCTGCTAATTAACTCCCCCCCTCCTTCCATGCCCTGATCTCAAGGGGCGCCAAGCAGGCAGGCGTTTGAAGCAGACCTTTCGCTTTTAGGCCTCTGAATTCCCAGCCTCCTTCAAAGCATGGGAAAAGGGGTGGGTGGGTGGGGGTCCTTCACCTTTTCTTCCTGCAACCCCTGGAGAAGTTTGGGTGAAGGACTCCGAGACCTAGCGCATCTATGTGCGTGCGCCATGCTGATAGGTAAAGGCCGCCCTCGCTCGAAAGCCAGTCGGATCTGACACTACGGTTCGGTGCTCATCTCTGTTTACAGCCAGCGAGCCAGCACTGTCTGATGTTTCCATGGTCACGTGGTAGGCAGGGCTAGATGGCGGAGCATGTGCAATGCTGTTACCTTTCCCACCAAATGGTACCTATTTATCTACTTGAAACTTCTTGAACTGTTGACCAGCCAAATTTCCGGTCATCAAATCCAGTGTTTTAACCGCTAATCAGCCGCTCAACTTTGCTAGAAACGGCAAAACCCCAGTCACAACCCCTGGATTTCCCCGCAAAGCATCACAAACTGAGTTATCTCCCCCCCGCCACAAATCACAACCCCCGCTTGTTTCCCTCTGAAATACATCCAGATGAGGCCTTCTACCCCGCCTTCGCTCGCCCAGTCCACACTCAACTGCGCTCTGCTAACCTGTGGCTCTCAGCCAGCTGCAGGGAACATTTTCAGGACGAAGCTAGATTTCTCACGCCTGTCAGAACAATTACAACGCGCCTCTTTAATTGCATGGCGCGCAGCTCTTCCCGTGCCCCCTCTAACCCTGCAAACGGCTGCACTCTTTCCGGTGTGTCCCACTGCGTCTAATTCTCTACAAGACCCCAATCCTCCAGCCAAACACCATAACACTCTGGACTGGCTACTGCTTAGAGCAGGGGTGTCCAAACTACAGCCTGTGGGCCAGATCTGGCCCTTGATGCCAATTCATCCGGTCCACGCCGCCCTCGTTGCTCCCGGAAGCCCATGCAGGCGCTTTTTACTTCTGCTTCCGGGAGCGACGAGGGCGGCGTGGACCGGATGAATTGGCATCAAGGGCCACATCTGGCCCACAAGTTGTAGTTTGGGCACCCCTGCTCTAAGCAGAGAAAATGGCAGCTTAAAATCTATCTCATCCTGTTGCAAAACAGATGGCAAGGCACATTTGACTTCCGCTTCTGGTGGGAGGAACCACCTGACCGGCCCGCTGAACCACATGACTGGCCCACGGCCTGAAAAGTTTGGGTACCCCAGGTTAGAGACACGTTTGCAGAAACGCCTACACTGCAGGTCCACGCCACTCACCAGCAGAGGAGAGGCAAGCGATAAGTAAGTTACTCATAAGAAGGATGATAAGACATGAGCCTGGCTAAGCTATCATCTGCTGTGAGCCTATTTTCGAAGCACAATCGGGTGCAATGCCCTGGTAACGGCCCCCTTGTGTTGCCGGCTAATCTTTCTCACACTAGGTCAAGGCGAAAGGATACCTTCATTTTGGCAGTTTCACATCTGGCCTAGACACAGAAGGTGGTATCATTATTATTAATTTTTTTGTGTCCCGATCAAACCCTGGACTGCCCAAATGGCGTCACTTTCTTGGCTTGGTTGCTGGCCAAACTCAAGTCCTCATTGGTGTGTCTTTCCGGTCAGCAAACGAGCCGTCGGGCTGGATCCTTACTTGTTGTGGAAACTTAAATCGTGGTCAGCCAACACCACCCCCGGGATCTGCTTGGCCCTCAGGAACCGCTGGAAGGACGACGGGGGGAGCGGCTGGGAGGCCCCGACCTGGTTCATGACCACCGTGGTTGTCTTGCTGCTCTCCTTCAAGGCCTCCACCATCTTCTGGATGCTTGCCTAAAACCAGGGGGGGGGATACTACACTCACTTCTGTAGCTGTGATAAAGGAGAGTCACGATGACGGGCGCATGTTAAACCCACCCGTGTAGATTCACCGGGGGTGTGTGTCTTGGGCTTCGAAGAACTGAAGCCCAAGAAGAGCTGGAGTGCCCAAAGTTTAGGCGGTGGAGGGGAAGAAGAGGAAGGAGAGTCCTGTGTAGCCCTCCTGGGCTGGCGCTCACTCCCGTCACCCCCCCCCACTTTGGGAAGCCAGAAGCCCCACTCCTTACCTCCACCGAGGGGTCATTCCGAGAGACGGGGTCTGTGTGCATCCACAGGTTGGAACCAAGCCGGAGTGCCACCTGCGACGGAAAAAAGGGCTCATATCGCACCCCGGAAGAGGCAAAGTCAAACTTGTCCCCACCTGGATCAAACTCACAACCTTTGGGTTGCATTACAGAAGTTTAACCTCAGCTCCATCGGTTAAACTAGTTTGGAAGGCAAAGACTTTTTCTATTCAGGCCGGCCTTTGGCAACTACCGGCTAAGGGATACCCCATACTTTCATAAAGGGCCAAGAGTCACCCTTGCTCGAAAGCCAGTCGTATCCAACTCTAGGGTTCGGTGCTCATCTGTTTATAGCCAAAGAGCCAGTGCCGTCTGAGTCTGCAGACGTTTCCATGGACATGTGGCAAGCATGACTAGACACTGAGACGCTGTTACGGAGCGGAAAAAGGAATGATTCTCCCTTTACAACTTTAGCTCCTCATAAGGAGCCCCATAGGACAGTGTTTCCCAACCTTTGGTTTTTGGACTTCAACTCCTAGAATCCTAAGTCCATCCCCCAAAGTTGTATCCAACTCTAGGGCTCAGTGCTCATCTTGGCAGGAGCTGAGACAGAGACGGGCGCTCACTCTGTCATGCAGCACTCAGGTCTTGAACTGCTGACCTTTCAGTTGCCAAGTCCAGCATCTAAACCCCTAAGCAGCCATAGTCCATCCTGGCAGCACATGCCTCAATACAGGGCTGCCCAAACTACAGCCCGTGGGGTGTATCTGGCCCCCAACACCAATTCATGCGGCTCACGAAGCCCTCGTTGCTCCTGGAAGTGGAAATAAAACGCGCCCGTATAGGCGCGTTTTTACTTCCGCTTCCGGGAGCAACGCAGGCTTCGTGTGCCGGATGTATTGGTGTCGGGAGCCAGATATAGCCCATGGACCAAAGTGACCCCACCCCCCAAAACTATGTGACCGGCCCTGCTTTAATATGTGAGAATTACGGTTTGAAAAAGGGCTTTAACTGGTTTCCAATCTGTGTTTTAATACTATAACTGGCTTAATTCGTTGTCAAAGTTTACAGCCTATTGTGTTTTATTTCGCCTTGTCGTTTTCTAACACTGATGCTACTGTGGCCTTTTGTTCAGAGTTTGGGAGGGCTGTGGGAAAAGTACCAAAATAAATAAGTAAACAAACAAACGGGGCGCTTAAGTGCCTTCCCAGACCAATCGAAGAAGCCCACGAAGGACCCATTCGCGTATCTTCATTTCCAGCGGAGCGGCCGTTTCAGCCAATTTCAGCAAAGCCCAAAAGGAGAGTTTCGCGGCGCGTTAAGGACCAGCAGGTGCCACTTGGTACCGGGTTTCTGCGGGCCACGGTCCAATTCAGCAGCCATAAAATGCGGGGTTTGCAGTCCAGGAAACTGGATGTCAGATAAAACTTGCAAGTCTTGAAGGTGCCACAAAATTCTTGGCAGGGACTCTTTGTCCCTTCATCTCTCCATCAGATCCCAAACCAGCGCCGTCATTTTGTACGTGGAAATAACCAGGGGAAATGCAATGAAATCTGGATTTATTTATTTTTAAAAGAGATGACCTGGGTTTTCTTCTTCTTTTGTGGGCCGGTCAAACCCTGGGCTGCCCAAACGAAGCCACTTTCTTGGCGTTGGCCAAACTCAAGCCCTCATCGGTGCCTCTTTCTGGCAGTCATCAGCAGACCAGGAAATGAGCCCCCATGGGTTCTGTCTCTCTCCACATTCACCCCTTGAGCGTGTTGGTCTTGCATTGAGGGCTTCTGACCCTCAGCCAATTCAGGGTCCTCCAAGTGACGTCAGGGAGGTCGACTTCCTCACCCATCTTCTTCTTCCTCTTTTACCCCATCGGGTGTCGAAGGAGATGCAGGGTTCTTATTCCAGCACTTCCCGCGGCCTCCTGGGAATGGAAGTCCAGGAACATCTGGAGTGCCAAGTTAGGCCATCACAAGAGTAGACCCCACTGTCAGCGACTCAAGAAAAAGGGCTAGGGCAGGGTTAAGTTAACCTTGCCACCCTGAGGACTAGCGGCCTTGGGTGGCGAAATCCACAGGGAAGGGCGAGGGTCCCCAAGTAGATTAAATCCCACTTGAATCCCTCCTGATAGAGGGCAGCAGCTTCATCAATCCTGGCCTGGGGATGATGATGATGACTTTGCGTGCCCAAAGGGCTCAGGACCAGAAAGGTACTCTTGAAAGGGACTGGTGGCACCCTGGGGGTCAGGCTGCGGTGCAAAAGGCCAATGGAAGGCCACTGCATTATATTCTCTGGACGTCCTTCACGGCTGATCGCCACAAGGACCACCTATAATCGGATTCAGATACAGCAGAAGAAGAGGAAACCCCTGTCCATACCTGACTCAGTTCCAGGAAGGAATGGATGTTGTCCAGCTTGACCGGGAAGGTTCCCTTCTGCATGTCGTACACCATGCGCGAGCTGCCGATATAGTCAAAGGTCTCCTATGAGAGGGAACAGGGACACCAAGTGAGTTTCTCTAACATGTTGTGAGTTTGGTCCTCATGGGCTCCAGGTTGAATCAGCCACTTCCATTCTTCCAGGGCCAAAGCAGTCCTCAACATGTTGGTGTGTGTGTCAAAATGTTAATTAAATTGTGAACCACCAAGAGTTCCACTAAGCCAGGGGTGGCCAAATTACGGCCCATGGTCCAGATCCGGCCCCTGATGCCAATTCATCCAGACCACACCACCCATGACACTTCCGGAAGCGGACGTACGGGTGTGTTTTACTTCCGCTTCCGGGAACAACGAGGGTGGCGTGGGCCGGATTAACTGGCATCAGAGGCCGGACCTGGCCCATGGGGTGTAGTTTGGCCACCCCTGATCTAAGTGCTCTGGGGCGGGAGAACTGCAATTCCTAACTCTCCATATTTCCTCCTTTGGCCCTCACAAGAGTGACTCCCCAGAAGCAGAGAGGGGTCAAGGACGGAGAGTCACGTGGGCAAGCCCGTAAGACTGGAAAGCTGACGCACAGTTGACAGTACGGAGCCAACGAGGCCCTTGGATGATGATGATGATGATGATGCCCAGAGGGGAACATCAGCTGCGAAACATCCGTTGTCGGCCCCCCCCCCCATCTCCTAGCAGCCCCAGTGCAAATTTTCCACATCGCCTTTCGGCTTCCACAGCTGCCAGGATCCCGAAATTAACCGCCTCTTGCTCCAGCCTGCGCATATATTTTTAATCCGCTCCATGTGCTTAAAAAAAAAAAGATCAGCCATGCTCCAAACAATCATGCACAGCTGGAGAGTGGAAAAAACACGACAGAGGAAAGCTAATCATCGTCCCCTGACTTTCTCGCCTATCAGATTCCAAATCCAAATCTCTGACTTCAACCCATAGTTCTCCATCAGGTATTAAAAATTTTAACCTTCTTTCTACTTTTAGTAACGTTGTCTTTCAGTTTGATCCATTTTCAGTTGGTAATGACACTGGGTCGTAATGACACTGAAAGCAAACCCTGCCTGGGTTTGGGTTATAAATAAAGCTTGTGTTATAACACACTTGTGTTATAAATAAAAATGGTTTAATATAAAGGCTGGAATTGAATTGTAAGTCAGAAATAGATTATACCTACTGAATTAGTGGGAATTTGATAAATCTTTCCCAAAACATGCTTTTAAAATGAAACCCTCAGTAGAGGTTGACAACCTACGGCCCGTGGCCTGGATCCAGCCCACAGTGTCGGGGAGGCTGACACTGAAGCTAAGCTCAGGGTACAATTAATACCCTGACACATGGCACTAAATAACCTGGGCCCCGACCTCACTCCAGCCGCCGCCGCCGGAATCAGCTGCAAACTCATTTACGGAAGGCAGGAGGTCAGTATTCCGATTCCCAGGTATGGAATGAGCTCCTGTCTCTGTCCCGGCTCTTGCCAACCGATCAGTTCGAAAGCAAGACATTGCAGGTAGATAAATAGGGACCGCTTCAGTGGGAAGGTAAATAGTGTTCTGTGTGCTCCAGTATCTAGTCATGCCTGCCACGTGATGAGCACTGAACCCTAGAGTCGGACACGACTGGCTTTCAAGCAAGTGAAACCTTTAAACATATTTACTGCAGCTGTAAATGAGGCCGTGGTTGTCGTAAACGCATTTACGGCAGCTGCAGACACGTTTTGCAGCACCAGTCCGGCCTGCTCAGCTGCCTGAGGGGGCGTGGTTGGGCCCGCAGCTGGGCAAAAAACTGAGAGCCCTTGACCTTGGGTAATTAATTCCTCAATTGACCAGACAATCAAGGGAGGAATTCCTGCTGGTCTTCTTCTTCTTCACTGCTGTATCTGTTCCAGATATTGGCGATCCTCATCATGGCGATCGTCTTCCTGTTCTTATCTCCTCATCTTCTCGTTCTTTATCCATCTGCACGGCCAACCCACGATATCCTGAGCAGCCGTCGGTAGATCCTCATTTCAAAAGCTTTGTCTTTTTCAGATACAGTTGTACCTCGCTTAAAGAGCACAATGCTTTCCACAGGACTGCTCTTTAAGCGAGTTTGCTCTTTAAGTGAAACACCATTGTAAGTGACCAATTTTGGGGGGGGGGGGGATTGTGAACCCTGATTTATTTGTTAAGTGAGTTTTTGGTTGGATTTATTTGTTGTGTGAAGCGAACATTCAGAGAAAATTCTGCTCTTTAAGCGAGTTAACTCTTTAAGCGAGGCGCTCATTGTGTGAGGTTTGACTGTACTTTAGTTGATGTCCTTTTGTCTGTCCGGTTGGCCCGTTACGGTAATGGAGTAGACCGTACAGCCAGCGACTCAACGCCAAGTGTCGGGTGGCAGTAAACAACCTGACTCCCTAAAGGGGCCAACGGCTATGGGGCGGAGGAGCCCCTTTAGGTGGGGGAAGGGCCCCTCTCAATGGAGGAAATGCCACTGGAGACGATCCTATTGGGCCCAAGGGCAAAATGAGTGGAGGAGGAACTCGGATTCCCAACGGTCACGGAGGCGGAAGAGGCAAAGCCAGATGGACTGGGTGTGAAGGCGTGACTTGTCTATATCCTCAAGGCTGCGGCAGCCCATTGTAGTCCTGGTGTTAAATACTTGGACACCAATAGCAGCCAATGATGAGTCAATTCTGCGCATGCTTTCGGTTGTTTTAGGTGAAGGTCGCACTTGCTTGAAAGCCAGCCATATCCAACTCTAGGATTTGGTGGTCATCTCTGTTTCATTATTATTATTATTATTATTATTAAATTCAAATTTATATGCCGCTCTCCTTGCCGAAGCAACTCAGAGCGGCTAACAATGTTACAGTATGAAATATACATAAAAAACACCATATAAATATAACAATATAATACAATCAATGTGGTCAACAAATCATCATAAAAAATAAGAATAAAAATACAGTACAAGCATAGCCAAAGAGCCAGCGCTGTCGGTGTCTGCAGACATTCCCGTAGTCATATGCCAGGCATGAAGTGCACAGAAAGCTGTTTACCATCCCCGCTGAAACGGTATCTGCTTATCTACTTGCAATTTCTTGCTTTCGAACTGCTAGGTCTTAAACTGCTGACCTGCCCACCTTCCAGTCATCAAATCCTGCGCCTTAGCCACTAAGCCACTGCAGTCCGCATGGTGAGTTATTAAGTCTGAAAATACAGATTTCCCCCAATAAACTAACAACCAAGTCAAGATTTGATTTTTGTCCCCCTGCAAGCACAAATCCCTAGAACACCCTTTCCCCAAATTTGAGCCCCTGCTCCAGACTTCTGAAGCAGGAATTATTTCTGTCTTTTTGCTCCCACCCAATATTTAAGTGCAAATTGTTCTGGTGACTGGAAATTACACACCTCTGGAAATATTTACAGAGCATGCAAGATTTAACAGGATGGTTTTGCTCCCTATGCATCAGTCAAAAATCGAATCCCAATGTATTTAGGGCATAAACTCCCCGTTTCCATGACTCTAGATTTCCTCCCCGCCCCCCGCCCCTCAACAGAAAGCCACCCCACCCCCCAAATCAGGTGCTGATTCCCTGGAGGCTTGGGGTACATCTGCGTCTTTAGTCTGTTTATTTCCTTCAGGGCACATGAGTGCGTTCCAAAGCGCGACGGCTGCATTTTCCAGCTGAGAGCTTTGGCCGTGCCCATTTTCTAATGGCCAGGCTCCAAACCCACGTATCCCAAACAGCGTCCAGAAGAGGCCGGCGCCCACGTCAGGGTTGGACAGCCATGGTCAAGCTTGGCGCTCCAGCTTTTCTTGGACTCCCAAGTCCCAGAAGCCCAAGCCCCTGTCAACCTGCACGTATGGGTTTACTTGCACGTGTTCTTGGACTCCAATTCCCAAGTCCCAAGAAGCCCAAGTCCGCGTCAATCCACACAAATGGATTGTAAACCCATTCATGTGGATTCACAGAGACTTGGGCTTCTGGGAACTGAAGTCCAAAAACAGCTGGAGTGTCAAGGTTTGCCCTCACGGTCCTAGGAGGAAAGACAGAAGGAACTGGGCATGTTTAGCCTTGAGAAAGGAGACGGAGAGGGGAGAGGATGATGATGATGATAACAGCCTTCTTCAAATAATTGAAAGATATTCATTAAGAGGAAGGGAAAGATCAGTTCTCCATCATCCCAGAGGGCAGGATGTGTAATAATGGGCTCAAACTAAAGGAAGCCCGATCTAGGCTGACTATTAGGAAAAACCTCTTAACTGTTCGACAGTACGACAACAGAGCCCATGACCTCGAGCGGAGGTGAGCGCTCCAACACCGGAAGCATTTCAAGAGAGAACTGGAAGTCAACCTTCTGTAGATCTGCCTTGAATTGGAGTCCAACCCCACTGGCTCAGTGCAGGAATCCCAATCAACGCAGATCTGACAGAGGGTGGCGCAATCCTGATGCTAGACCAGTGGTTCCCCCACAGGGGGGAGGACTTCAATTCCCAGAAGCCTCAGTCAGCCTACTGGCTGATCGGCACTTTGGGGAACTGACTGAGGCTTCTGGGAATTGACGTCCCAAAGCTGAAGGTCGGGGAAACACTAGGCTAGACAGATGGCTGTCAGTCACAATGCTCGGCAGAGCCACTGACGCCCCCCCCCCCCCCCGACCACACCTGGGATATCTGAAACATCTGGTTTTTGCACAGCTGTTCTTAGGGTCGCAAGATGGAGGCGGCTATTGAGCTCAAAACCTAGCGGCAGATTTCTCACTTTAACCTTGGGGTTCCTAACCTTTTCAAGCCAGGGGGGCCGAATCACACTCTCTCAGTCAGCTTTGAGGGCCGGACAGCCATTTTGCCCTGCCTGCATGATGGGGGCGGACATTTTGTCCCCACAGATTCAACGGAGCAACCAGTTTGTTTCTCGAATGCCTTTGGAGGGGTGGGCATAGTGAAATGGCACCACGGGCTGAATCTGGCCCATGGGCCTTAGTTTGGGAACCCCTGCTTTAACCTGTTGGCCCCTGGGGAAAGGCAATGCTGAAAAGTTCTGGGCCTGAACCCCATCCAGGTTGCTTCTGACATTCTCACAGCAAAGATACCCGTTCTCCTCTAGCTTCATCATCTTTACATTGAGCCTGCAAGCTGCAGTCCTAAAATGCAACCTTTCCAAACTCTGCTGATGGCCGAAGCATCACTGAATGCAGGGAGCTGATCCGCACCCTCCTGTCATGAAGCACTCAGATGCTTTCACTAGTAAAGGGTTTTCCTTGTTCACTCATAGGTTATCTCTAACGTCTGTCTGCAAAAGGATTAGTAGCCACCCTCCAATCTTTCTCCCCAAAGAAAAAGCCAGCTCTTACCCCTTGGAAAAAGGCAAACATGATATTTCTGGGCAACGTCTGGATGCCTGGGACTTTGTGGATGGCTTTGGCAGCGGCCATGAGGGTGACGAAAGAGGCAACCGTGCTCTCGGCTCCGGGCGCAATGTTCCAGAAGAAAGAATGACTGTCAATCTAAGAGAGAGAGAAAGGAAGAAACGTCAGTGTGTTCTAAGACCCAGCAGGGGTGTTTCTAATTGCATGGACATTTTGGTCTCCAGGCACAACTCAAAAGTCTGGCTTCCGTTTTCAAGCAGCCCCTGAGAAACACAGCAAGTAGGGGGGCGGGTTCTCTGCTGACCCTTAAGAGTGGCCGGACGGCCCAGGGCGAGCGGAGCACTTACCCGCGAGGAAGCAATGATGACGCTTTGGGGGCCCAGCTCCTCCGAGTCGTTGATGGGTTTCAGCGCACTCCACACGTTGTAGTCAGTGAGGGGGTCGCACACTACTTCTGGGGAGGGGCAGGAAAAACAGGGACAAGGACTCGAGTAAAGAGCACGAACTCCCAATTCCTTCCACCTGCCCAGAACGAATTCCCTCCTAGAGTAAGATCAAGGTCTGACTCTAGGTTTCGTCTCTATTTACAGGCCAAGAGTCAGCGCTGTCTGCGCCTGCAGACGCTTCCGCAGTCCTGGAGCAGCCATGACTAGATTCTGGAATGCCGTTACCTTTCACACCAAAAGGGGTACCTACTTATCTACTTGCAATTTCTTACTTCCCAACTGCTAGGTTGGCAGGAGCTAGAACAAAGATGGGAGCTCACGACATTGTGCAGCACTTTGGTCTCGAACTGCTGGCCTTCCGGCCGTCAAGTTCAGCGTCTTAACCTCTTAAACCACCACAGTCCCTACAAGATTCGGTACTAGGAGGATGCTAAATACAGGGAACAAACGGGTGCCAGACACCGGATGCAGACGTCCCCACTGACAAAAATAAATGGGCCACGGTGTACCACCAGGCAATGGTTAAGAAGCTCGCCTTGTTAGCTGGAAGACTGGCAAAGTCGGCAGTTCAAGACCTGGGTGCTGCATGACGGATTGAGCGCCCGTCTCTGCCCCAGCTCTTGCAAAGCTGAACCCATCACTCTGCAGAAAACAGTTATAACTCCTCCCCCAAAAGACAGACATCCGCCTTCCAAAGCGGGACAGCTCGGCCTGTCTTGCAGTCTGAAATCCTGCCCAGTGGAAGTTAAGCTACACCCCTCGTTAAACTTCACCCATCAGTGGCACAGGGGGTAAAACTCCTGGACTGCAACCAAAGGGTGGTGAGTTTGATTCTGATGGGACCCAAAGTGGACTCAGTCTTTTCCATCCTCTTGAGGTTGGTAAAAATGTGTCCCCAGCCCATGGGGGGGGGGAATGCTAATTAACTTGTTAACCGCCCAGAGTGCTCTAAGCGTCTGTAGCTAACTGGAATTGCTATATCCTCGTTAAATAGAACAAATTTTAAGTATAACAATGCTTGTCCAATACGGCATAACAATGTTCTAATTGTTATGGGTCTCCCATAACAATTAGAGACCCACAATGTCTATTTCTGCCCCTATGCTTTAACAAGGTCTTCTTCTTTGTAGTCCCTTGCGGCATGGGGATTAAACGGCTGTACTGCAGCCAAAAGGTTATGAGTTCGATCTTGACAGGACTCAAGTTGACTCAGCTTCTTCCACCCTTCCATGAGTGCCCAGTATGTTGGCGGCAAAATGCTAATGAACTTGTGGAACCAACCAAAGCGGCCCACGGACTGGCTCCCCTGGCACTGCACAATCAGGAAATGACCTTCGTTTCTCACCGGGGTTGATGCTGAAGGTGCTCTGGAGGGCGCTCCGGCGCATGCAGGTCACCGTGCTTGTCACTGCATGCATGTGGGAAGAGAGTTGCATGGCGCACAGCGGGTATTGGGGGATGGAGCCGTTGTGAGGTTGGTTGTAGGTCCTGTAGCACTGAAGGAGAAGGGATGACATCAGGAATGAGATTAGAAGGGAAAGAACTGGAATAGAACCAATGCTAAATTACATAGCCAGTTGTCTCCGACTCTAGGGTTCAGTGCTCATCTCTATTTATAGCCAAAAAGCCAGCGCTGTTTGCCTCTGCAGATGTTTCCGTGGACATGTGGCAGGCATGAATAAACACTGGAGTGCATGGAATACTGTTTACCTTCACACTGAAGTGGTATCTATTTATCTACTTTCAGTTTTTTTGTTTTCAAAAGGCTAGGTTGGCAGGAGCTGGGGCAGACGGCGGGAGCTCACTCCGTCGTGCAGCATTCCAGTCTCGAACTGCCGACCTTCCAGTTGTCAAGTTCAGTGTCTTAACCACTAAGCTACCACGGTCTTAAAAAACAGTCTTCCACCATCTCACAAGGTGTACCTAGCATCAGTTTTGTGGGTTACAATGGACTAAGGAGCCTGCCCAATCAACCTTGTTTGGCAGAAATGTATCTACTCACAGACATACAAAACCAAATTCTCCAAAGTACGTGTACCTGCTTAATAACTTCTGTTTCGTTGTCATCTTGAAGCAGGAAAATCGGGAAACTAAAGTCTTGGTAGGAGAGGCCGCTGCCAATAGGGTTCCACATGGTGGGTTTACAGTGAGCGAACTCTGGGCCGTAACTGTTGTTGTAAACGCCTGGAGGAAGGAAGGAAGGAAGGGAAATGAAAGGACAGAAAGAAGGAAGGGAGGAAAGGAAGGAGAGAATAGAAGGGGAAGGAAGGAAGGAAGGGAATGAAGAAAAGGGAAGGGAGGACGGAAGGGAGGAAGGAAGGAAGGAGGAACAGAAGGGGAAGGAAGGAAGGGAAGGGAAGGAGGGAAGGGAAGGGAAGGGAAGGGAAGGAAAAGAAGGGAGGAAGCGAAGGAAGGGAAGGAAAGGAAGGAAGGAAGGAAAGAAAGAGACACACGTAGCATAAATGAGCCACACTCATCTGGAGAAAAGCAAAGCAATTAAGACATAATCCTGCATCCAATTGAAAATGTTTGAAGTCATTGCCGTGTTAAGTCTGGGTTTCAAGCATATCAGAGACCGAACAAAACACAGAAGAAATAGACCAAAAAAAGTTGTGGCACCTTAAATGCTAAAGCAAAGCAATCACACTTCGTGTTGGCTCAGTGGTTTAAGAAGCTCGTTTTGTTAGCTGGAATGCCAGTAAGTTGGCAGTTCGAGACCCAGGTACTGTATGACAGATTGAGTGCCTGTCTCTGTCCCAGCTCCCGCCAACCTAGCAGTTCAAAAGCAAGAAATGGCAAGAAGATCAATAGGGACCACTTTGGTGGGGAAAAAGATCTTGGGGGATGTGAAAGGAGCCTCAGTCTGGCGTCCCCTGAGCAGAGTTTCTCCAGCAAAAATCCTTTCAACCCAGAAATACAAAATTATTATTACAAAATTATTATTGCCTGCCCCATAGCGCTTTCACGAGTTAATTAGCATTTTGCCCCAAACAACTTCAGATAGCTGGAAGGCCGAGTCAACCTTGAGCCCTGGTTAGGATAGAACTCACAACCTTTGGGTTGCAGCAGAGCAGCTTAACCACTGTGCCACCAGGGCTCTTCCAAAAAAAGACAAAAACGGATGAAAGTGGATTTGATCCACGAAAGCTCACATTGAAGTGAGTCAGTTTTTAAGGTGCCACAACATTTTCCAGTATTTTCCTCCATCCTGTTGTTTCACCGCATCTCTAACAAACTGTCAGGCTATCACTCTGATAGATACACTTCTGGTCATCAAGCTCAATGTCTTTCTTTTGTTTTGGGATGTATTTGTTTGGTTGGCCTGGTTTTGATTTGTTGTGCGTTCTGTTGTGTTATCTGGTATTTGCATGTACACCGCCCAGAGTGGGAAATTTACCCAATGGGCGGTATAAAAATTTGATAAATAAATAAATGGACAGAAAACACTAATAATGGAATATGTGATTGTGGAAAAGAAAGGAGTCAACCCTGTACCAGAGCAAGTTAATTTTTGGAAAATGTAAATGGTTATAACCCTCCTGGACATTGTACATAGCACAAAGGTGAATTAAGCAATGAAGAATATGTGCAGTAGAGATAATAGAGGTATTAGAATTTTTGATTGAAGAGTGTGATATAAAAGTGGAAAAATGTATTATTACTTCTTTTTTATCAATATATATCAAATGTAGTATTCCTGTGAAAAAAAAATTTTTGTACTGTATGTTTGCTTTTCTTATTGTTTTCTTTTATTGAAAATTTATAAATAAAGAATTTAAAACAGAAAACACTAATAATAATTTCATGTCAAGGGGCTACGGTGGCTCAGTGGTTAAGAAGGTCGCCTTGTTAGCTGGAAGGGTGGCAAGTCGGCAGTTCGAGACCCGGGTACTGCATGACGGATTGAGCCCGTCTCTGTACCAGCTCTTGGGGGCATGAAAAGAGCCTCATTCGGGCCTCCCCTGAGCGGAGTTTCTTCTGCAAAAATCCTTTCAACCCAGAATAATTTCTGACACAAAATTATTATTATTTCTTGTCAGAAATTGTTCTGGGTTGGAAGGGATTTTGCTGGAGAAACTCCGCTCAAGGAATGCCCAAACGAGGCTCCTTTCATGTCCCCAAGATCTTTTCCCCACCAAAGGAGTCCCTATTTATCTACTTGCAATGTCTTGCTTTCAAATGGCTAGGTTGGCAGAAGCTGGGACAGAGAAGGGCGCTCACTCTGTCATGCAGTACCCGGGTCTCGAACTGCCGACCTTTCAGCTAAGAAGGCGAGCTTTGTAACCACTGAGCCACCGCAGCCCCTACAGAAAACACTGAGTGAACGTTAAGTACTGTATTAAATCTTCAAACCAACTCATGTAATCCATTCGAAGGTAGAAAAAAATCACATTTTTGGATTCCCCGGCCAGCTAATGGCTAAGGAAAATTTGGGAAGGGGTAATGATAGCATCCTAATGGCAGAAAGTGAGGAGGACCTAAAGAAGCTCCTGATTAGGTTGAAAGAAGAAAGTGCAAAAGCTGACTTGAGACTCAATATCAAGAAAATCAAGATAATGGCCACAGGCCCTCTCAGTCCCTGGAAAATAGATGGGGAAGAAGGAGAAGCAGTGACAGATATTACTTTCTTGGGATCAAAGCTCACTGCAGATGGTGATTGCAGCCATGAAATAAAAAGGCAACTGATTCTTGAGAGGCAAGTGATGAGAAACCTGGGGAACATAGTGAAAAGCAGAGACATCACATTGCAAACAAAAATTCGCATAGCCAAAGCAATGGTATTCCCTGTGGCAATGTATGGTTGTGAGAGCTGGACCATTAGGAAAGCTGAGCATAGAAGAATAGATGCCTTTGAGATGTGGTGTTGGAGGAGAGTTTTGAGAGTCCCCTGGACAGCAAGGAGAACAAATAGGTCAATCTTAGAAGAAATCAACCCTGACTGCTCCTTAGAAGGTCAAATAGTAAAGATGAAGCTAAAGTACTTTGGACATCAAATGAGAAGAGAGGATTCACTTGAGAAAGCCTTGATGCTGGGAAAGGTAGAGGGCAAAAGAAAAAGGGGGCGGCCAAGGATGAGATGGCTAGATGGTATTGTAGACACAATGGGCACAGAGCTGAGCGAGTTGAGGAGGATGGTGGAGGACAGAAGTGCCTGGAGAACGGTGGTCCATAGGGTCACAAGGGTCAGAATCGACTGTGTGACTGAACAACAAAAAAATGAAAAAATGTAACACCCTCCCCCAATTTGTGGCACAACCCCCAAGTGTTTCCCCCGCCCCCAGTCTCCTTACCAAAACCGTCATTGGGGCATTTCAGGGCCGGCGAAAATCCTTGGGGAGGCCTGGGCCTGGCAATGGTCACGGCGAGTCCAGCGATGCGGGAGCTGCCTTTCAACTTCTGCATCAGGTCACTGTGCAAAGAGGATCCCAAAAGGAAACCGTATAAACTGGACATTCCAAAAAATTTATTATGTTGTTTTGTGATTTGTGTGTGCACCGCCCAGAGAGGGAAATATCCCAAATGGGCAGGATAAATAAGCAACCAACCCATATGACTTTGTTCCTTCTCTTAAACGTGCCTGAACTCCCAAGAGAACACAACAGGTTTAAAGCAAGACACGACGACGGTCAGCAAATCTAAAGCTAGCACGGAAGAAATCTTAAGTCAAAAGAATAAAGGTGGGAAAGAATCAGAACTTCTTTAAGAATGTTAAGCCTCTCTCAGTAGCCCTCGGGTTACCTCATTTAACTCTAGTGCAGAGGTTCACAACCTAAGGCCAGTGGGCCGGATCTGGCCTGCAGCACCACTTCATGTGCCCCCTCACCCCTCCAAGGGCATTAGAGAAACAAATTAGCCACTCCTTTGAAGCTGTGGGGACAAAATGGCCACCCCCATCGTGCAAGCAGGGCAAAATGGTCGTCCGGCCCTTGAAGTTGACAGAGAGGGTGACCCGGCCCCGGCTTGAAAAGGTTGGGAAGCCCGGCTCTCGTGGGTCAAAATTGTCCGCGTTCTCAGAACACTGAGAGGATACTTAAGTCAAGGTCAACCTTGCTTGAAACACAGTTGTATCCGACTCTATGGATCGGTGCTCATCTCTCTTTATAGCCCAAAAGTCACCACGGTCAAACTGCTAGGTTGGCAGGAGCTTGGACAGACGGTGGGAGCTCACTCTGTCATGCAGCACTCGGGTCTCAAACTGCTCACCTGCCAACATTCCAGTCCGTCAAACTTAGTGTCTTAACCACTAAGCCACCGCGGACCAGTACTTAAGAACAGGTAAACTTATTTATGTGTCAGAAGTACCACCAGCATATAATAACATACAAAGCTCAAATTAACACATTTAAAACAAAATAGAATTAAAAAGGGCTAAATGACAACTGCTCAATATCCGGCCACCTCAGCAGCATTTCCTCCTGCCAACATGTGGCCCACGGCACCATTTCATGTGGCCCCACCACAACAGGAAGCGCCATGTGGTGGAGGAAGGGCAAAATGGCCGTCAGGCCCCCGAAGCTGTCTGAGGGAGCATGACTCGGCCCCAGGCTTTAAAAGGTTGAGAAATCCTGGTGTACACTGTATTTACTGTATATACTCAAGTATAAACCTAGTTTTTTAGCCCCCAAAATGGGGTCCAAAAAGTGGACTTGACTTATACTCAGGTCAATGACCAGGAGGGTCCCAAAACTGCGGTGGTTCAAATTCAAACATACAGTTAAAAAAACCACTTGTTCAGTCGCACAGACGATTCCAACCCTTTGCGACCTCATGGACCACTGTCCTCCAGGCACTTCTGTCCTCGACCATCCTCCTCAATTCGCTCAGCTCTGTGCCCATTGTATCCACAATACCATCTAGCCATCTCATCCTTGGCTGCCCCCTCCTTCTTTTGCCTTCAACCTTTCCAAGCATCAAGGCCTTCTCAAGTGAGTCTTCTCTTCTCATTTGATGTCCAAAGTACTTTAGCTTCATCTTTACTATTTGACCTTCAAGGGAGCAGTCAGGGTTGATTTCTTCTAAGATTGACCTATTTGTTCTCCACGCTGTCCAGGGGACTCTCAAACTCTCCTCCAACACCACATCTCAAAGGCATCTATTCTTTTGTGCTCAACTTTCCTAATGGTCCAGCTCTCACAACCATACATTGCCACATGGAATACCATTGCTTTGACTAGACGAATTTTTGTTTGCAATTTGATGTCTCTGCTTTTCACTAGCTCCCACTAGCACTACTGTAAAAACTGAAAAACATACCCACACAAATGTCTAGATTAATTAATTTTAACATACTGTATATGCTGGCGTATAGGACTACTTCCCCCCCCCCCCAAAAAAACATGCCTCCAAGTGGGGGGGGGGTTGTCTTATACGCCGGGTGCACTTCAGTTGGGATAGACATAGCTGCCCATAGTGGCCTCCCGATGCCCACCCACCTCATTCTACATACCATCCAGTATCGCGCGGTATCCAGCGTGGCTGCGGCAAGCATCAGCAGCGAGACAGGGGTGCCAGCCTTTTCGGCGTGACCGGCCTGTTCTGTTCGGCGGGAAGCAGCGGTGCTCCGCCCCGTCCCTTGTCTACGCAAAGCTCGCACATGCGCACTAGTGCCGGCCACAGGGAGATGTTGAAATCAAATCTGATGTTCTTTTATGTTTTATTTGGTGTGTGGAAGGTGTGCGGAAGAGGGGGTAGTCTTATATAACAAACTCTATATTTTGAGTGGAAATGTTGGGGGGGTTCGTCTAATACACCCAGTCGTCTTATACACTGGCATATACGGTATTTTCATGTATTTCATTTATTAAAACTCACTAGCAGTTGCTGTATTTTCCATCCCCGACATAGTCGGGTCAATCTATTTTCTTAGTCTTGTATATCTAAATTAGGTACCTCGATTTATATTTGGGATGACTTATAATCGAGTTTATACGGCTACCTCTTTTTCTTAAAAGGTAAATGGTTGCAATGGATCCTATGAAAGGCCCTTCTAAGCCAACCTTTTGCAGCTTTTGGAAATGGGGCAGAATTACCGTATATACTCAACTATAAGTTGTCCCGAATATAAATCGAGGTACCTAATCTGGACTTCTAAAACTAGGAAAATAGATTAACCCAAGTATAAGTCAGGGGTGGAAAAGGCAGCAGCTGCTAGTGAGTTTCAACTATTAAAATACATGAAAATACGGTGATATTAATTAATTTAGACATTTGTGTGGGTATGTTTTTGAGTTTTTAGGGTTGTGTTAGTGCTTTTTAAAAATATGTTTGAATTTGCACCATCTTATACTCATTGACCCGAGTTTAAGTCGAGTTCCCTTTTCGGTCCTTATTTTGGCGGCTAAAAAACTAGACTTATACTCGAGTATATACAGTAGATGTAAACCCACGCATGACCTTTCTGCCTAGCATTGAGAGATCACCTCTGATCTGGAAATCACATAAGAGCAAATGTTCTGATGTTGGTAAACTTCAGCCGAGTGCATGAGAAGAGAACAGGAGACAGTCCCTGGAGGTCTGTCAGCTCCACGCATGCTCAAAAGAATTAGCAAGGAAACGCACAAAACACACTGAAAGATGAAAGGGAAAACCCTTACTCGGTAAAGAGGTCCCCGTCCAACAGCACCATATAAGGGGGGTGGGGCCCATCCGTAAGGACCCAATTCATATCGGACATCTTCTCCACCACATGGATGACTCCAGTATCCCCATTAAGGGAGGCTGCAATGAGAGAGAGAGAGAGAGAGAGAGAGAGAGAGAGAGAGAGAGAGAGAGAGAGGGAGAAAACTTGAAGCTAGAGAAACAACATACACTTTCCTAGGCAAGTCGTTGCCTTTCCTACATCTTGGGTTATAGCTTTTAGCTCAACCCCCTGGCCATCTGTTTCAGTGATGGCCAACCTTGGCACTCCAGGTGTTCTTGAACTTCAACTCCCAGAAGCCCTGATCAGCAGGAATGCCAACTTGGGCTTCTGGAAACTGAAGTCCAAGAACACCTGGAGTGCCAAGGTTGACCATCACTGATCTAGTCTCTCTTGTAAAGTTAACATTCACCTTGGCTCGAAAGCCAGTAGTATCCGACTCTAGGGTTTAGTGCTCATCTCCGCTGGCAGCCAAAGAGCCAGCGCTGTCTGTGTCTGGAGATGTTTCCGTGGATATGTAGCAGGCCTGACTAAACAACGGAGTGTACAGAATGCTGTTTACCTTCCCACCCAAGCAGTTCCTATTTACTGTACTTGCCGTGTCTTGGCTTTTTAACTGCTAGGTTGGCAGGAGCTGGGATAGACAACAGTAAACTTGGGCGGTTTATGAGTTAATTAACATTTTGCCCCTCTCCCTCAACATGCTGGGGACTCATTTGACCAACGTGGGAAGGATGGAAAAGGCTAAGTCAACCATGAGTACTAGTCAGGATCAAACTCACCACCTTTTGGTTTCAGGACAGAAACTGAACTCCTGCACCACCAGGGCTCTCTAAGGACAGGTTGCTTACCTGTAACTCTTCTCCTTCTCTGTGGTCCCGTGAATCCTGCGTACACACAGCAAACCCATTTGTGCGGATTCACAGAGACCAGGAAGAAGAACTTGATTGGGGCAGAAATAGATGTTGTAAGTAGCCCATCATTAGAACATTGTTATAGTTAACAAGGGTATAGCAATTACACTTCCATACTGTCCCAGTACTCAGTGCACTCTCTAGACCAGCGGTGCCCAAACTTTTTGGGCCATGGGCCTTATCCAGCCCCCAATGGCAATTCATCTGGCCCACAAAGCCCTTGTCGCTCCTGGAAGCAGAAGTAAAACGTGCCCATATGGGCGCTTTCTGCTCCTGGGAGCGATGAGGGCTTTGTGGTCCAGATGAATTGCTGTTGGGGTCTGGATCCGGCCCATGGGTCGTAGTTTGAGCACCCCTGCTCTAGATGCTTCCTGAAGTAATTAGCATTTTGCCCCAAACATGCTGTGTAC
Organism: Furcifer pardalis; assembly: GCA_030440675.1. Lineage (NCBI taxonomy): Eukaryota > Metazoa > Chordata > Lepidosauria > Squamata > Chamaeleonidae > Furcifer > Furcifer pardalis. The sequence continues at coordinate 11,558,934 of CP126899.1, read as the reverse complement.
TCATCTTACTGACCTCAGAAGGAGGGAAGGCTGAGTCAACCTTGACCCATGGTCAGGATTGAACTCACACCCTTTTGGTTGCAGGACAGTAATTTAACCCCTGCATCCCCAGGGCTCCTATTTAGCTATAGGGTCCGAGTTTTCTCCCCACTGTGGTACATAATGCTGGGACGCTGATGATTTGCAAAAAATGAAATTCCTTCCAGGACATGAACTCACACTGGCAGCCAATCTGATGGGTGGCATTCAGGAGGCGGACGCAGGTCGCCGTTTTGTTCAGCGGGATGTAGATCTTCCGCTCCACAGAGTTACACCAGCCGGACCCTGCGGACAAAAGAGAGAGAATTGACTTCCACCTGACAAGGGATGCCAAACGGTCTTGATCCAGGCTGAATGCGGCAGGCGCTGAAGCGTTTCCCCACACAGGGACTTCATCTGTTTCCTTGCCAAGACTCTGAAGTTATTTAGCTCAACTGAGCATCTTTCAGAAAGATTCTTCAATCATTTTCCTTCTCTAACTGCTGAAACACTGGACGTGCCAGAAAGACAAGGTTCCACCCCTTACACACACATGAACATCACCGTGGCCTATCAGAAAGGGCAAAAACATCATAAATGCATGACTTGGTAGTTGTGTTAGTCTGCGCAAGCAGATCAGAGAGTAAGGTAAAAGTCACCCTTGCTCGAAAGCCAGTCGTATCAGACTCTAGGGTACAGTGCTCATCTCTGTTTATAGCCAAAGAGTCAGCGTTGTCTGCGTTTGCAGACCTTTCCATGGACTAGACACCGGAGTGCACAGTTCACTCTTCACCTTCCCTACAAAGTGGTCCCTATTTCTCCACTTGCAATGTCTTGCTTTTGAACTGCTAGGTTGGCTGGAGCGGGGTCAGGAGCTCACTCTGTCGTGCAGTACTTGGGTACTGAACTCTGACCTTCTAATCTTCAAGTTCAGCATCTTAACCACTGGAGCCACCCCAGCCCCCATCAGAGAGTACCTGTATATATTCAAGTATAAGCTGAACCAAATATAAGCCAAGGTACCTAATTTTGACCTGAAAACCCAGGAAATCAGATTGACCCACGTATAAGCTGAGGGTGGGAAAGGCAGCAGCTGCTAGTGAGTTTCAATACTCAAAATACATGAAAATATGGTAAAATTAATTAAATTGTTGGTGCATCTCTATCCAGTGTGGTCTTGGGACCCTCATGGTCATTGACCTGAGTATAAGCAGAGTCCCCTTTTGGGGGCTCATTTTTGGAGCTAAAAAGTTTGGCTTATACAGTCAAACCTCGCATAAAGAGCGTTTCGCTTAAAGAGTAATTCGTTTAAAGAGCAGAATTTTCTCTGAATGTTTGCTTTGCTTAACAAATAAAACCAACCCAAAACTCGCTTAACAAATAAATCGGGGTTCACAATCCCCCCCCACAATGGGTCATTTACAATGGTGTTTCGCTTAAAGAGCAAACTCGCTTAAAGAGCAATCCTGTGGAACGCATTATGCTCTTTAAGCGAGGTATAACTGTACTTGAGTATACGCAGTAAATAAAATAGCAAAAAAGACCCAATTTTTTTTTTTAAAAAATGCTGTGGTACCTTAAAGGTTAACTCCTGTGTTTAAATGTGAACTTTCATGGATTAAACGATGATCGTTTGTCTGATGAAGTGGATTTGACCCATGAAAGCTCACATTACATTATTACATTGCTCGCTCTCGCTCTCGCTCTCTCCACACACACACACACACACACACACACACACACACGCAAATACACACACACATACATATACAGTATATATACATATACATGTTGGTTTCACCAAGTAGGGTGGTACAAAAATTGAATTAACAACAACAATTGTATAATTCTTTTTAAAATATATTGAGTTGGTGTAATTTGCAAGAGAAACATTTGCAGCTGGCTTCCCTGCTTCATTTCAAGAACAGAACAGAGCGCAGGGCCAAGACTCCCCATAAAGTTCCTCTCTACAACCCGTTTTAATTGAGATCTCTCAAGATTTTGTGCCCGACGCCTCTGAGGGCTGGCATGACAAGGACGCGTTGGTACTCTAGACTTTCCTCCACCATTAAAGCAGTAGATGACATATGCAAAGACAATTGAACCGCGAGACAAAGGGCCCCTGTTCGTTCCTCAGCAATGGACATATGGCTGGCACAACCTCCTCCCCCTGTTAAGGTCTGTTTATTCACACTCCAGGGTGACCTCACCTCTTTGCAGCCTGTTTTTCAGGGGCATCTGCTAGACTGGGAAATACAAAGCCACAAGAGATTTCAGCCTACCCAAAAGCCAAAAGATTTCCCCAGCCAGCCCATGAACTAGACTAGGAGTCGTATCGCCTATGGCTAGGAGGATAGCATTTCTGGCCTAACGCACCAGGAAACCCCCAGGTGAAGAAAGGACAGAAGGCTGCTTTATTGGTACGTAAAAGTCTCCCCTTGATTGAAAGCCAGTCATATCCGACTCCAGGGAGCAGTGCTCATCTCTGTTTGCAGCCAAACAGCCAACGCTGTCCACATCTGCAGATGTTTCCATGATCATGTGACAGGCATGACTAAACACATGGGATCCTGTTACTTTTCCAGCCAAAGTGGTACCTATTTATCTGCTTGCAAATTTCTTGCTTTCAAACTGCTAGGTTGGCAGGACATGGGACAGAGACGGGAGCTCATTCCATCATGCAGCACTTAGGTATTGAACTGCTGACCAGCCAGCCTTCCAGTCATCAAGTTCAGCCCCTTAACCACTCAGCCTCCGCAGTCCCTGCCTGCTTTAAATGGGTCTTCTTGTTAACGTCACACTTTGTGGCGTATATAAGAACACAGAATGAGAACAAAGATCCATTTTGCCCAGAGTGAACAATGTTGTCTCACAGGAATACCTGAGTCTACAGTGCCAGGCATTCCCTGGTCCTACCAGGCAATCCCTGGCATTTGCGTGAGGTCTTCCATTTAATGACTAGCTGTGCCTGGCTCCCCTTGGCTTTTAAGTTGAGGGAGGGGCACTGCATTACATTTATGCAGCATTCATGCAAACAGCCTACATTAAAAAAAACACATTAACAACAGCTTTTTCCTTTTAAAAAACATTTCCCCTTCTCCTTTCGACGGGTAAAGCACAACTCAGGTAGAAATGCAGAGGACTGGATCTTATTACATCAACCAATGCAAACATTCAGCTCTACACAAGTAGACGCTCCCCTTGTACTAAACAGAATACGGAACTTAACCAAGCAATGATTGGTTCAAATTCCAACCTGGCTGTTAAGCTTCCTGGGTGACCTTAGGACGGTCACTAACTAGGAACCTCAGGAGTTGGCATCACCTGAGTCACCTCGGCGAGTGGGCGGCAATATAAATCTGAACAAACAAACAAATAAATTACTGTACATCAAAACCTAGAGATACCACCCAGGACAGATATACAGTGGTTCCTTGCTTAAAGTGCATAATGCGTTCCATGGGATTGCCCTTTAAGCGAAACACTGTTGTAAGTGACCAGTTGTGACTGGGGGGGGGGGGAGAATGTGAACCCCTATTTAGTTGTTAAGCAAGTTTTTTATTCAGAGAATATTCTGCTCTTTAAGCGAGTTAGTCTCTAAGTGAGGTGCTCTTTATGCGAGGTTTTGCTGTAATCAAGAACTGACCCGGTACAACAGAAGAGGCGCACAGATTTAGAAATGTCTGGTTATCATGCAGCCAAAATAGCGACTTCTACTTCTTTCTTCTTGCCTAACCAAAAACACTTGTCATTATTTCATTGCACTGAGCAAGCCAGGGTTTCTGAATGTTTTCTAGCTACCCAAAGAGTTAAACAGGCCCCTGAACTAAAAAGTCCAAGGCAGGATATAACATATAAAATCACTAATTAAAAAGTCATCTTGCTGAATTTTTGTCTTTCATAGAAATAAAACCTTTCATTTCAGCACTTTCAGACGCCTTTTTATTTCCTTAGTCCTCCTTCCTGGTCAGAAAAAAAATCTGCTACTTCCACAAACACATTAAAATAGCTCCCAGTGGTGCAGAATGTGGTCATAAAAACATGTAACATGTTGACTTTAAGAGGAAGAAATAATAGTAAAACATTTCTTTAAAATACCAACAATCCAAACGCATGACAATAATACAGTAAACTTTTAAAAGTTACATAGTAAAAATAGTAACAATGAATCAAATTTTAACATGCTTATTAACAACCTTTTATCACCTTCTAGAAAAACTAAAAAAGCAGGAAAAAATAAACAAAGGGTAACCTTACAGGCCAGAGACCACGGGAATTTCCCACAAGATGTTATCCATCCAGCATGAAAGACTGGAATTAAGCATGCATTAATCCCGACAAAGCTACAAAGAAAGATGTCAATTATGGACGATGACAAAAACACAGGCTGGCAGGATTAGGAAAGGGAAATAAGGAAATAAAAAGGCAGCGTAAAGGTGTTATTTCTGTGAAATATAAAAATTCTGCAAATAGACTTTTAAAATGTTTTTATATGTTACTTCCTGTTTTGCTCTTTGGGTAAGCCCTGGCTTGCTCAGTGTCAGGAAATAATGAAGAGTGTTTCTGGTTACACAAGAAGGAAATGTTGACTGCACGATAATCAGACATTTTGAAAGCTGAACACCTTTTCTGTTGTGGCAGATCAGAGTTATTGATTATCTCTGTCCTAGGTCTTTTCTTTTAAGAAAATCAGGGTGGTATCTCTAGGTTTTGATGTAATGCCAACTCCTGAGGTTCCTAGTTAGTGACAAGCCTAAGGTCACCCAGGAAGCTTTACAGACAGGTTGGAATTTGAACCCAGCATGGCTTGGTTAAGGGATGCGGTGGCTCATTGATTCCGAAACTTGCCAAGTTAGCTGGAAGGTCAGCAAGATGGCAGTTCAAGGCCCCGGGTACTGCATGATGGAATGAGTGCCAGTCATCTGTCCCAGTTCCTACCCACCTAGCAGTTCGAAAGCGAGAAATTGCAAGTAGATAAATAAGGATCACTTCGGTGGGGGAAAATAAGATCTTGGGGACATGAAAGGAGCCTCATTCGGGCGTCCCCCTGAGTGGTGTTCCTCCAGCAAAAATCCTTTCAACCCAGAATAATTTCTGACACAAAACTATTATTAGCTGTGTGTTTTTGTGTCAGAAATTACTCTGGGTTGATTTTTGTAGGACGCCCAAATAAGGCTCTTTTCATATCCCCCAACATGCAGCTCTTAGGGAATCGAACCCCGTCCTTTTGGTCTCCAAACACAGTCCTTTTACCCACTGAGCCACTGGGGAGCTTATTATTATTAGCTGAGAAATAATAAATACCATCTTATAGTTCCCGCTGTGTTTCCACAGTTTGTAGGGAAAGCTACATACTGGCGACATCACACCACCAAGTGTTTCATGATCTCATTCAAAAGTTTTATGCAAGTACTAAAAAAAACCCAGAAAAAAATAAAAAATATCCTTACATTACTCTCCACAGGCCAAAGACCACGGGAATTTCCCACAAGGTGTTATCCGTCCAGCATGAAAGACTAGAATTAAGCATGCATTAATCCCGACAGAGCTACAAAGAAAGTCCAATTATGGACGACGACAACAAAAGAAAACAATGTGATGAAACCTGTTTCATCCATTCATTTTGTGGTATGCAACCTCTGTTCAAAACTGATACATAACCACAATGTGAATAGCACTCAATATCTTATGCAAGTTGCAAATTAGCCACCTGATTCTATTTCTTGCCTGATGAACTGGGAGACAAGCATTTGCATGTTGATTGGGCCACCATAGCAGCTTCAGAGGATCTCTCTATGGAGGGGAAAATATTTATCATCTTCTATTCAAAGTTACTACCATGTGACCTCCAGAACTAGCATTTCAAAGTCAGCCTCTCCCTAAGGCGTGCTCTCTAAAGTAGCACAGTGGGAGGGCACCTGTTGGATTTTTGCCTCTCATAATGAATCCAAGTTCGTCTTATGCCCAGGCATGAGCAGTAGGTACACCAGGCTGCTCTGGGTGATTTGTGAACTATTTCTGGCTCCCAGATTTCAAAAAGACCCACCACCACAACACAGGAGCAGCTATGCTAGGCACAAGCTAAATAAGCTACTTTGGGGACTACACCTCCCAGGAACCCTCTAACTGCAGGTCAGGCATGCTGGGGGACAATGGGCCCTGTAGTCCCAGAAAAGTGGCTCTCTTCCTAATAGCCTTGCCTCCTTTCAATTACCTTTCCAGCTTTTGCAATCCATGTTACGTTGGGTCTCATCTCTTTTGTTTTGGGTTGCTCATTGGTGGGCCTTGGGGAAAGTCTCTTTCTTGGGATTACAAGGCCTAGCATCTCCATAGGGGGAGTCAAGCCATCCGCCCTGAAAAGGGGGGGCGGAGTCTGGGAGTTATAATTGCTTTCAAAAGGAAACCACAGAACCCCACTCCCACCCCCCAAAATACCCTTGTTGTTGGCCTTTTTAAATTTATTTATTTATTTATTATTCATACTTATCAACCGCCCTCCTTACCGAGGTGGCCCAGGGTGGCTCACAATTCATAAAAAATCACAATAAAACACTCTAAAAAACATTCCTGAAAAAACCTCTCAATTTAAAACTTTAAAATCAAAATCTAAATCTAAAAACTAATTGAGGGCAAGCGGGGCTTAAATCAATCAGTCGGCTGGGGTCATAGTACCTCCCGCACCCCATAACTGCCCTGCCAGCCATGTTTTTAAATTTTTACTAAAGGGCAGCAACTCTGCCTGGAGACATAACTCCGTTGACAGAAGGTTCCATAGGACCAGGGCGGACACCGAGAAGGCGTCTCTCTGGCCAATGGAACAACTAGAGAGCCTCTCCGATCTGCTCTAGTGGGTCGGGCAGATGTTCTTGGGGTAATGTGGTCTCTTAAGTATCCTGGCCCACCCCACTACTATGTAGGGCTTTAAAGGTAATAACCAGCACCTTGAATTGCACCTGGAGACATATAGGCAACCAGTTCAGTTCCCGGATCAGTGGTGAGGCATGTGCATACCGCCCATACCCCAAGACCACCCGGGCAGCTGCATTCTGGACCAACTGAAGCCTCCGAATGGTCATCAAGGGTAGCCCCATGTAGAGTGCATTACAGCAATCAAGTCTGGAGGTGACCAGAGCGTGTGTGACCATGAGCAAGGAGTCCCAGTCTAGGAGCGGGCATATCTGGTGAACAACTCGAAGTTGTGCAAAAGCCCTCCTGACTTGTGTGTGTGAGTGCGCATCATTTTTGGTTTTTGTAGCTACAGGTACACTAGTACCCCGGATAACGATGAGACTTGGTTTCACAAGTCTCATCGTTATCCGGTTTTTAACGTTGTGCGATACACTGATCACACAAGGTTAAAAAAAGCCCTGTTTCCCTGGAGCTGCAGCAAGCCAGAACGTCGGGATTTGAATCCTGACGTTTTGGCTTGCTGCACTTGCTGAGGACGTCGGGGAAGCCCAGAAACAGCTTGTATCGGGTTTTCCTACCTCCCTGGATCCGGCAGGGGGGTCAGGGACCCCAAAATTGGAAAAAAAAGTCTGTTGGGTTTTTTTTACCAATTTTGGGGTTCCTGACCCCCCTGCCGGGTCCAGGAAGGTGGGAGGACCCGATCCAAGCTGTTTCTGGGCTTCCCTGACGTCCTCAGCAAGTGCAGCAAGCCAAATCGTCAGGGTGTGAATAAGACGACGCCCCAACATTGCCACTCAAATTATAGTTTGTTATATACTCGCCGTATAAGGCTACCCCCTTTTCCGCACACCTTCCACACACCAAATAAAACATAAAAGAACATCAGATTTGATTTCAACATCTATCTGTGGCTGGCACTAGTGTGCAAGTGTGCATGTGCAAGCTCTGCGTAGACAAGGGGCGGGGTGGAGCAACGCTGCTTCCCGCCGAGCAGAACGGGCCGGTCATGCCGAAAAGGCTGGCACCGCTGTCTCGCTGCTGATGCTTGCCACAGCCACGCTGAATACCGCGCGATACTGGATGACATGTAGAATGAGGTGGGTGGGCATCGGGAGGCCACTATGGGCAGCTATGTCTATCCCAACTGAAGTGCACCGCCGCCGCCACCCCACTTGTAGGCATGTTTTTCAGGGGGGGAAGTAGTCTTATACGCCAGCATATACAGTATATATTACAGTACATTGCTTCTTTTGTCTTTTTTTCTATGTATTATGTTATTAAAGTTAATACAAATATTAAAGTTTAAAAAATAAATAAAAATATTGGCCCACCCTCTACCCCTGGGGTGCCTAAACTTTTTGGGCCGTGGGCCAGTCATGTGGTTTAGTGGGCTGGTCATGTGGTTCCTCCCTCCAGAAGGATGTTTTGCAACTGGATGAGATAGATTTTTTAGGCTGCCATTTTCTCTGCTTAAACCAGGGGCGCGTCAGGGTAGAGCAGGGGTGCCCAAACTATGACCCGTGGGCCGGATGTGGCCTCTGACACCAATTCATCCAGCCCGTATGGGCGCGTTTTGCTTCCACTTCCAGGAGTGACTAGGGTGTCGTGTGCCGGATGAATTGGTGTTAGGGTCCGCATCTGGCCCACGGGCCATAGTTTGGGCACCCCTGCTCTACCCTGAAGCGCCAGTGGGGCGGGAAGACCCTCTGATGGGGAAGAGAAGGGAAATTGGGGGGGGGGGCATGCATGGCACCCATTTCACGGGCTCCTCTCTCCCGAGGAGAAGAGGCTCAAGGGGCCTAAACAAGAGGCCCACCGGGGTCTATTATCCTGGCTTCCCTTCGGCCTCTCAGGCCCTTTGGCCAGCCGGGCCTACCTCGCGGGGCTGTTGTGCCTGGAGAGAAAAATGAACCCCCAGAGATATGACTAATAGGAGTGAGAGGAAGCCCTTTTCATGCTGCCTCACCCGCCGCCAAAGCGCCGAGGAGAAGCCCCCGGAGCAGCCACTCCGCCGCTGCCTTCATCCTCCGGCCGCCTCCGCCGCTCCCTACCGATTCTTCCTCCTCCACAACCGCCATCTTGAGGGCCGCTTCCGCTTCCGTCTCCTCCGCATCCTGGGGACGCTCTAGGAACGCTGCCTCGCCGGGCGGGCCCGGCTCTCTCTATGATCCAGGGCGGAGGCCGCTTCCGGTTGTGGCTCCGGCCCATTGAGGGAGACTCCTCCAGGCCTCCAGAGGACGCTCTTCTTTAGGGGGTCTCGCTGCCACCGGAAGCGGAAGTGGCGCTCCTCTAGAGCTTGGGGAGGCGAGCGGGTGACGTGGAGGCTCTCCGGGCCAGGGAAGAGGTGACGGCGAAGAAGGGAGCCCCAACCAAGATGCTCACCAAGTTCGAGACCAAGTCGGCCCGCGTGAAAGGTAACGGCTCGGTAAACACCCCCCCCAAATCCCACAGGATGGGAATAACGAAAAAAAATCGTTACTTTTGGGGAGGGACCGTTTCGTTCCTGGGAAATCGTTACTTTTGCCATCACCGTTACTTTAGGTTATGTCACTTTCATTGTGGGTTGCTCGGCTGGAACCGTTTTTGGCGGGCCGTGGGAAAAGTTGCCCTCTTGGACTACAAGGCCCAGCATCCCCAAGCGGGAGCCCTAGCTGGGGGAGCCTGGGATTTGCAGTCCAAAAGAGAGTTGAGTTTCTAAGTTAATAATTTTGCTGTATACGTTGCAGAAAACAAGTAACTGAACGTCTGCTTGAGAAACCACCTTTTCTCTTGTTTCTCCCAGGGCTGAGCTTTCACCCGAAGCGCCCCTGGATCTTGACAAGCCTCCACAATGGAGTGATCCAACTCTGGGATTACCGCATGTGCACCCTCATCGACAAGTTTGATGAACATGATGGTAAGTGGTAAAGGGTTAGGGCGTAGTGGCATGGATTTAGGAGCTAACCAAGATATTCATTTATTATTTGTTAGCACGAGTTCATATTATACACAGTAAAACCTCAGATAACACTAAAACCTGGTTCCACAAGTCTTGGTGTTATACGATTTTTAGTGTTATCCGATGCATGTAAAAATCCTATGGGATCCATAGAGATACATTGTAACAACACAGGCTTTAGCGGTTGTTATCTGATGCATCCCATAGGATCTTAATGTTATCCGATGCAATTCTTCCCCCCAGATTGCTTAATGTTATGTGATTATAGTGTTATTCGATACTAACGTTAACTGAGGTATTACTGTAATATAAATATATACAGTATTAAATTTATATACAGTAATACCTCAGATAACGTTTACCTCAGATAACGCTAAAATCGCATAACATTAAGTAATCTGGGGAGGAGAATTGGATCGAATAATGTTAAGGTCCTATGGGATGTATCGGATAACAACTGCTAAAGCCTGTGCGGTTACAATGTATCTCTATGGAGTTTTAACGTTATCTGATCCATCCCCTAGGATTTTAACATGGATCGGATAACACTAAAAATCGGATAACACCAAGACTTGTGGAACCAAGTCTTAGCGTTATCCGAGGTATTACTGTACTGTGCTTTCTAAAGATATTTATTTTAATGCCAACTGATATTAGAAAAGCAAAAAAAATTTTTGAAGGGAATTCGGACCTGGGAGAGCAGGAACACCTGCGTGGGGCTGGTGGCATTTAGAAGGGCCGGCGCCCCACCGTACTCTGTGCGGCTCTCGCCCGGCCTCGGGCGGGGGAGAACAGGAACACCTGTTGGCTGTGGCCAGGCAGCTTGGCTGAGGGGGAAAGAAGTAGCAGAGAATTGGACTTAGTGAGTGGGATAGAGTTGCGAGTTTTGTGAACTGTTCGAAGTGTTTTTGAAGTGTTCCTGAAACGTATTTATGATGTCTTAATTTTGTAATTGTGATGGGGGATTTTTTGAAATGTATGTGATACTTTGATGTGTTATTGATATGTGATACTTTGATATATGATATGTGATACTTTGTTATGTTATTGATATGCGATACAGTACTTTGATATGTTTTAATATGTAATATTTTGTGATCTATGTTGTAAGCCACTCTGAATCGCCTCGGCGAATAGAGCAGCATACAAATCCAAAATCCAAATCCAAAAATACAAATGCTGCTTAAGAATTTCAAAAGTTCTATGCATCCTTGCATTCAGGAAAGATCAGCAGGTGTGAAGTTTTTGACAACCACAACTGCAGGGTGTGACTGACCAGTATCTTGTTTGTATTTGTGTTTAGGTCCAGTCCGAGGTATTGATTTCCACAAACAGCAGCCGCTGTTTGTTTCTGGAGGAGACGACTACAAAATTAAGGTACCTGGCTACTTTGTGTGTAACTCTTCTGAGAAGGGATGCGAGATATTCCAGAAAAAGGAATGATTTAAAAGTGAATTATAGAGCGCTGGTGGCGCAGGGGTTAAACTGGTGTACTGCAGCTAGAAGGTTATGAGTTCAGTCCGGACCAGGACTCAAGGTTGACTCGGCCTTCCATCCTTCTGAGGTTGGTAAAATTAGTACCTAGCACAGTGATGGCGAGCCTTGGCACTCCACATGTTCTTGAACTTCAATTCCCAGAAGCGCTGATCTGCAGGAGTGCTGACTTGGGCTTCTGGGAATTGAAGTCCAAGAACAGCTGGAGTGCCAAGGTTGGCCATCACTGATCCTAACAAGTTTGGGGCAAAATGCTAATTAACTTGAGAACTGCCCAGGGAGTGCATTAAGCGCTGTGGGGCAGTATAGAAGTCTAATTGCTATTTAGTTACCTAATATGATTCTCATAAGTCTAATTTAATAATAATAATAATAAATAATACTAAAGTGAACATTGCTTCACTGTCAAGGTCCAGTATAACAATAGTTACTGGCCTAAATGCCTTCAAGAGTTGGTTGCAATTTTTTTTTAGCAGGAATTGGCCTATATGTAAAGAAGGCTTTTGTCTAAAATGCCAGTTGCCGGATAATGCAAACTTTAGGGGTTCTGTTCCCTTTCTGGTCTGCATTCATGCTTTGTAACAGAATTTGTCTGGTCACTGTGGGAAGCAGAAAGTTAGGAACGTAAGGATGCCATTTTTGACCAAATCCAACTCATGTTATCCATATAGCTTGCTGTTGCCAGCTCTGGATGGCAGCCATGGCTTTCCAGGGGATTCAAGCAAGGTTCTTCCTAGCCTGATGTGGGAATCCGTGCTTGTTGCCTTCACTCAAATTCTTCATGTGTGCTTTCCTAACTGGGCAAGATCTGGTATGTGCTCAGTAGTATGTTGGCAGGGTTTACCACATGCCCTTTGGGCTTGATACCTTTGGGTAGTCCTTTGTGGTTATTCTTAAACAGCTCATGCCATTGTTCCAAACCATTTGCAGGAGCATAGTTATATTTATATAAACATATAGTTATTTGTCTGGCCAGGTTATCCTGCTATGGTCATAGAGTAGACCCTACTGCTAGCAACTCAACGCGGATCGCCAGGGGGCGGTTAACTCACCTGACCACCGTGAGGACTAATGGCTAGGGTGCCAAAGTCCACAGGGAAGGATGAGGACCAGAAAGTGACTCACAGAACTGAATCAGTGGTACTCTGGGTGTCACCCTGCGATGCAGAAGTCAAATGGAAGGCCTCTGTATTATATTCTCAGGACAGTCTTCATGGCTGATTGTCTGGAGGATCGCCAATATTCGGATGCGGATGCAGCAGCAGAAGAAGAAAAAGTTCTATTTAGATGGCTTGTTTTGGAATTGCATGTCGGACAGCAAGAACCTGAAAATGAGGAAGAAAATATGTTTAAATTGACTCACATTGTTAATAGAATCGATGGGATTGAGTTGTGGGATCCGTTAACCGTTAACTGTTTCCCCTTTTCTCATATTGTTTCCATCAGGTCTGGAATTACAAACTCCGCCGCTGCCTCTTCACACTCTTAGGGCACCTGGATTATATCCGTACCACATTCTTCCATCATGTAAGTCTAGCAAGGCAGGAGCTTACGGACATTGTGCCCCCCCACACACACACACATCCAAAGAGTTTGCTGGTCTTTATTGCAAGTAGATAGGTACCATTTCAACAGGAAAGGTAACAGTGCTCTGTGCACTCTGGTGTCTAGTCATGCCTGCTGAATGACCTTGGAAACATCTGCAAATGCAGAAAGTGCTGACTCTGGTTCTAAACAGAGATGAGCACTGAACTTTAGAGTCGGATATGACTGACCTTCGAGCAAATGAGTCCTTGACTTTTATAGCAAACAGAGGCTGTTGAAACTGTTCTTCCATTGTTCTGTGTAGCTTTGCTGCTTGTAACTTTACCCCAAATATGTCTCTAATAGATAGTCAAGAAGTTTTTCTTTCAATGGATGGGATGAGTGGGTAAATTATTTTGAATTTTTAGTGGGCTTTTTCAGGGCTTTTAGTTAGTTTTGATGTTGCTTTTAATTGTTGTTAGTCGCCCAGAGTCATTGTCGAGTTGAGCGGCAATAGAAATTTGAAGAATAAATAAGAATCCCGGTCAATGGAAAATTCATGTGTATTTGTCCCCTCCCCCTTTTCTCTTCTTTTTCGGTAGGAATATCCCTGGATCCTCAGTGCTTCCGATGACCAAACCATTCGTGTGTGGAATTGGCAGTCGAGAACCTGCGTTTGGTAAAGAAAGTGAAGATTTTTAATTCAGCCCTGAAACATGTTTTTTTTTTTAATTTTGCGACTCCCAAACGTTTCTGAGCTCCTGTTTTCTAGTTAATAAGGGAAATCAGAAGATCGGTCATGGGAAACGTTGTCAGCATTTTAATCTCATGTTCTTCGCATGTTCTGAGCACCTGAGGCACATTGTTGTGGCAAAAGCAAGAGACCCAGAAGAAGAACCCGGGCACTGGGGTGGAAGGGTGAAATAAGCTTATAAGCTGAGTAGAGAGGAACAGACTCGTCCAGTAGATGACAATTTTTTTAGAGAACCAGTGCCCAGACGGAGTGGTGGGGCGGATTCTGTGCTGGGGAAAAGGAGGAAGCACTCCCATTAGGCAGAGAGGCAGGGCAAACTCTGTGCTGGGGGGAAGGAGGAAGTGCTCCCATTGGGCTGTTGGGCAGACGGAAAGAATTCTGCTGGGGGGAAGGAGGAAGTGCTCCCATTGAGCTGTTGGGCAGACAGGAAGAATTCTGCTGGGGGGAAGGAGGAAGTGCTCCCATTGGGCTGCTGGGCAGAGGGGTAATTTGAAGTCTGTACTGGGAGGGTGACTTAAGAGCTCCCATTGGGCTGGGGCAAACTCTGTGCTGGGTTGACGGTGCGCTTGCCCACAGAGGGGCTGGGAGTGCCACATCTGGCACGCCTGCAATAGGTTTCCCAACACTGGAATAGTCAATTTAATGACCTTGTTCTGCTTAGGTTTCTCTCAAATGGCTGTGGTTCTGAATTGTGAAAGGAACGAACGTGTATGACTTTCTCCCCCTCTCCCATCCAGCGTGCTGACCGGACACAACCATTATGTGATGTGCGCCCAGTTCCACCCCTCGGAAGACCTGGTGGTCTCTGCCAGCTTGGACCAGACTGTGCGCGTTTGGGATATCTCTGGTGAGCTGGATAGGTCAAGAGGGGTTTCCTAGCAAACAACAGAGAAAGCTATGCCAAAGCAAGATGGCATCGCCCCATTGGCTGGGCAGAGAATAGCATTTCACCCCCAAATATACTGGGAACTCATTTTACCACATGAGTCAGCCTTGAGCTCTAGTCAGGATCAGACACACAACCTTTGGGCTGCAGGGCAGGAGGAGCTTAATCCCTTCTCCACAAGGGCTTGATAATGACAGGTTGCTCCCCTGTAACTGTGCTGCATGGTCTCTGTGAATCCACATGAATGGGTTTACTGGGCGTACGCAGTGTGGATTCACAGGGACCTGGCAAACTGCAAATCAGCTTAGAACTAGCTTTGTGCTCCAATAGAGCAGGGCTGCCCACACTTTTTTGGCCATAGGGCTGATCATGTGACAAGGCCAACACAGAGAAAGGACTGGGTTCTCCCCCCCCCCCCATAATCTCTGTTGTGGGGGTGCCCAGATCTGTGGGCCAGATATGACCCACTGCTCCATTCCCTCCAGCCTGCGCCACCCTGCCGCTTCCAGAAGTGGAAGTAAGACGTGTCTGCACAGGCGCATAACACTGCTGTAAATGGACCCACGGCTGTCGAAAACACATTTACGGCAGCGTTTTGTCCTGTTTTACTTCCACTCCTGGAAGCGGCAAGGGTGGCGCTCCCCCACAATAGAGGTTTCGGGGGGGGGGGAGGGAGAGAATCCAGTCCTTTCTCTGCTTTGGCCTGGTCACATAGCTGTGTCTTTCCCCCTGCTTTTCTGTAAACGGTCCGTCCTTGAATTGTGTCCTTTGCTCTCAGTAACTTTGTCTTCCCTTTCTCTGCCCCTGATCCTTCCCGCTCACCTTGTGAAGGCCTGAGAAAGAAGAACTTGTCCCCTGGAGCAGTGGAGTCGGACGTCCGAGGGATCACGGGGGTAGATCTTTTCGGCACGACCGACGCGGTGGTGAAGCACGTCCTTGAGGTACTCCTGGGTGTAGCCATGACCTGGGAGGGCAGAGATAGTCCGTGGGGTGGGACTTAATTTAATTAATTTAATTTAATCTTCTCATTTTTATGCTGCCCAGTCAGAAAACCCAACTCAGGGCGGCTTACAATTATACAATATATATACAGTAATACCTCGGATAACGTTTACCTTGGATAATGCTAAAATTGCATGATGTTAAGTAATCTGGGGAGGAGAATTGGATCGAATAACGTTAAGGTCCTATGGGATGGATCAGATAACAACTGCTAAAGCCTGTGCGGTTACAGCGTTCTGTCAGTCATGCCTGCCACATGGCCACAGAAGCCGTTTGCAGACGCAGACAGTGCTGGCTCTTTGGCTGTAAAGGGAGGTGAGCACTGGACCCTAGAGTCGGATATGACTGGCTTTCGAGCAAGGGTGACCTCTCCTATCCCCCCCCCCCTTTACCAGGTTGTGATATATTAACGGGGCCCCAAAATGTGTCCTTGGCCTCTCTTTCAGGGCCACGATCGGGGCGTGAACTGGGCCGCTTTCCACCCCACCATGCCTCTCATCGTGTCGGGGGCGGATGACCGGCAAGTCAAGATCTGGCGCATGAACGGTAAGCTCTGCTCGTTTCTTCCGCGGACTTGCTTGGTGGGGTCTCATTCAGCACCCCAATGCTTGCTTTGGGCAGTGAAAACCCTGGCCGTCCTTTTCTCCAGGGACCAGCCTCTGACCCCAGGATTGCTAAAGCCAGGGCCTTCAGGATGACCACGGCTGATTCAGTTGACCAAGGCATGGTGGGGGAAGATTGCCACATAGTGAAAGAAACCATCCTGGATGGTGGTCAATTTACTTGGACAATTCTTGCTCATGACAACCTTCGTCCCTTCAAGGGAGTCCTAGAAACACAGGCGGCTTGGGTGTGTGTGTGTCTTGAGTCCTGGCCAGGAACGAACTCACCACCTTTTTGGTTGCAATACAGGAGTTTTAACCCCTGCGCCACCAAGGAGCAATAAGGATAAGTGGCTTCCCTGTAACTGTTCTTCTTCTTCATTATAATTAACTAGGATATAATAATAGCAGTGATGCTTCTAGGGGGGCGGGGTATAAGTCTAAATAATAAATAAATTTAGTGTGATTGACAAGTTAATTAGCATTTTTTCACACACACACCAGTTAACCTGCTGGGGAGTCATTGGACCAGGAGTTCTCGAGCTTTTTAAGCCGTGGGCCGGATCATGCTCCCTCGGACTCCTTCAGGGGCCGGACAGCCATTTTGCCCCTCCTCCACCCCATGGGACTTCCGGGTGGGGTGGGGTGGTCACAAGAAATGGTGCCATGGGCCGCAGCTTGAGAATCCCTACATAAGACCAACCTGGGAAGGATAGAATAGACTGAGTCAACTTTGATCCCCATCAGGATCGAATTCACAACTGTTTGGTTGCAAGACAGCAGTTTAACCCCTCCGCTGCCGCCTGGCTCTTTTAACCCCTTTCCGATATTTGCACCTCCCAGTGACTTCCATTCTCCTTCCTTTCAGAGTCCAAAGCCTGGGAGGTGGACACTTGCCGTGGCCACTACAACAACGTCTCTTGCGCCGTCTTCCACCCGCGCCAAGAGCTCATCCTCAGCAACTCGGAAGACAAGAGCATCCGGGTCTGGGATATGTCCAAGCGGTAAGCAACTCTTCCCCTCCTCGGCCTCCTCCTCCTGTCCACATGGATGTTCAGCGGCGGTTTGTGTGTTAACACCTTGGTCTCCCTCTCGTTTCCTTGCCCCACGGTCACCGGACTCTTCCCTCGGCTGACCCGGTCTGGAGGGAAATGGACGTCGTGCTTTGGGCCGAGTTTGCAATGTATTTCTGAGTTTTCCTCTTGAAATGTTTTGGTAATTACTTTATAATTGCAGTCGTGGTATCGTAATTGTGACCTTTTATTATTTATTTATTATTTATTTATTTATTTATTTAGATTTATATTGCCGCCCACTCGCCGAGGCGACTCAGGGCGGCTTACAGTCAAAACAACAATAGTACAATAAAAATTATAAAATGCAACCACATAAAACAACCAAACCAGAACACAAACTAACTCCCATCAGGCCGTTGTTGCAGGCCCAGAGGAGTGGGCAAGGTCCCCAGCCACTGCTAGGCCTTGGCATCTTCTTCCTCAGGCCGTTGTTGTAGGCCCAGAGGAGGGGGCGATGTTCTCAGCCACTGCTAGGCCTTCGCATCTTCTTCCTCAGGCCGTAGTTGTGGGCCCAGAGGAGGGGGCGATGTTCTCAGAGTCATTTTGTGACTCTGACGTTGTAATTGTATTTATTGTAACTGTGATATTGCTGCTTTGCTAGCCGCCCGGAGTGGGGCGGCGTACAAGTTGAAGAATTGAATTGAATTGCCTTCTCTCCAGCACGGGTGTTCAGACATTCCGCCGGGATCACGACCGCTTTTGGGTGCTGGCAGCTCATCCGAACCTGAATCTCTTCGCTGCAGGTAAAAAAAAAAGGAGGGGGGAACAGGTTGTTTTCGGATGCCGTGGCGGAATTCAGGAACAATGGCAGTAAAACCTCACTTATAGACGAACTCGCTTAAAGAGCAGAATTTTCTCCGAATGGTCGCCTTGCTGAACAACTAAAACCAACCAAAAATTCGCTTAACAACTAAATCGGGGTTCACAATCCCCCCCCCCAAGAAGTCACAATTGGTCACTTCCAATGGTGTTTTGCTTAAAGAGCAATCATGTGGAACGCATTATGCTCTTTAGGCGAGGTACCACTGAGTAAAACCTCGCATAAAGAGCGCCTCGCTACACCAATAGTTCAAAGGTCCCCCTGTTCCAATCTGACTCTGTTCCCTGCATCTAATCTTTGCAGGAAAACTGTAATCCACACTTTAAAGTCTTAGGGCTAAATCCACTTCTAGTGAAAGGTAAAGGTCACCCTTGGTCGAAAGTAAGTCGTGTCCGACTCTAGGGTTCAGTGCTCATCTTTGTTTCAAAGCCGAAGAGCCAGCACTGTCTGCTTCTGCAGACGTTTCCGTGGTCATGTGGCAGGCATGACTAGACACCGGAGGGCACGGAACGCTGTTACCTTCCCACCGAAGTGGTCCCTATTTATCTACTTGCAATTTCTTGCTTTTGAACTGCTAGGTTGGCAGGAGCTGGGACAGAGACAGGAGCTAATTCCGTCCGGCAGTACTCGGGAATTGAACTGCTGACCTTCCATCTCCCAGTCAGTGTCTTAGCCACTTGAGCCACTGCCGTCCCTAAATCTACTTTTAGGTGAAGGTCGCCCTTGCTCGAAAGCAAGTCGTATCTGATTCTAGGGTTCGGTGATCATCTTTGCTTATAGCCAAAGAGCCAGGGCTGTCTGCCTTTGTAGATGTTTCTATGGTCATGCGGCAGCCACGCCTAGACACCAGAGTGCACGGGGCACTGTTTACCTTCCCACCAAAGTAGTACAGCGGAACCCCAGGTTACAGAATTAATCCATTCCGGAACATTTTCTATAAAGCAATTTTTCTGTAACACGAAGCACAATTTCCCATAGGGATAAATTGAAAATTTTAGAAGTGTTCCGGAGGTTAGAAAAGAGCCCCCCCCCCCATATGAAAATGTTCTGTTCAAAAGTCTAAAGTGGCAAAAATGCAGTAAAAATTCCAAAGTGCATTTTAGAAAGAGTTTGGAACAGGAAAAACAAGTTTTTTTGGCTTTTTAGTGAGCTTCAAAGCTGGTTTTGTTTTGTTTTTAAAATTTCCAAGGCGTATTCATCACATTTCCACCCTGTTAAGTGCAGAAAAAGTCCCCGTCTAACAGCTGATAGGGGTGGGTGGGGTTTCCAGCACTTCTTCATTGCAGGGAGAGCTGGTAGAGCCAAAAAGTGACAAAAATTGTCAAAAACGGAGCGGAAATGCTCCAAACACCTTCCCTGGGAGCGTCAGAACACCCCAAAAACTTTCAATATCATGAGGTTTTCCCCTAAATCGGTGCGCCATTTCATCAGAATTTTCTTCCAAATGCCGAGCTTTCCATTACCCGTAACCCGGTCCCTAACCCGGGGTTTTACTGTGCCTGTTTATCTGCTTTCGAGCTTCTAGGTTGACAGGAGCTGGGACCGAGACAGGAGCTCACGCCATCGTGCAGCACTCAGGTCTCGAACTGCCAACCTTCCGGTCGTGAAGCTGAGCATCTTAACCACTAAAGCCCCCGCAGTCCCTTAAATCCAGTTTTATTTCCAGTAACATAGGCTGATCAGAGCCACTGAAACTTGGGTTTTTTGTTGACAAACAGGTTCTGTTTATTTCTGTGTATCTTGTTCTAATCAGAGCTAGTCCTTGGCTTTAACAAGCCAGGAGCTCTGACGACTCTGGTTTCAGTAACCTTTTATCTTACCTTTGAACATTGATTATTTTAGGCTTCTGTACAAATCCCATGTGTTTTGCCTTGCCTTTTTGGCAACACCTGGTTCAACCCATGCATGTAACAAGGATCTGAAGACGCTCAGTGGTCAAGAAGCTCACTTTATTAGCTGGAAGGCCGACAAGTCGCCAGTTTGTGACCCGGGCACTGCATGGCAGTCTCAGTGCCCGTCGTCTGTCCCAGCTCTTGCCAACCTAGCAGTTCGAAAGCAAGAAATTGCAAGTAGATAAATAGGGATCACTCTGTCCGCTCCGGACCTATGGAACCTTCTGCCAACAGAATTGCGTCTCCAGACGGAGTTGCTGCCCTTTAGGAAGGGTGTTAAGACCTGGCTGGCTGGGCAGGGATGGGGTCTGGGCCAGACAGTCACTCAGGCCGGTCGGCTCATTCAACTCCCTATTAACCCCCCCTTAGCTGTATTTTAACTTTTGCTTTTTAATTTTTACTGTTTTTAAATTTTAACATTTTATTATCCTTTGTGATGGGTGGGTTTATATTGTGGGATTGTATAATTGGTATGTTTTATTTCTTGTCAACCGCCCTGAGTCATTCATGAGGAGGGTGGCATAGAAGTATGGTAATAAAATTAATTAATAAATTAATAAAGGTAACGGCTTTCCATCTCCTGCCAACCTAGCAGTTTGAAAGTAAGAAATTGCAAGGAGATAAACTGGGACCACTTTGGTGGGAAAGGTAACAGCCTTCCAGCTCCTGCCAACCTAGCAGCTCGAAAGCAAGAAATTGCAAGTAGATAAATTGGGACCACTTTGCCGGGAAAGGTAATAGCCTTCCAGCCAGTGATGGGATGACAAAAATTCTACTACCACGCCATGACGTCACGGACGTCATGGGCGTGGCCAATGGCATGACGTCATGACGTCACGGCCGACGTCATGACGTCATGACGTTGTGGGCGGGGCCAAAATAAAAATAAATAAAAAATAAAAATAAACATACACACACACCCCTCCCTCTCAGCCCACCCACCCAGACACAAATAAATAAATAAAATAAAAACAACCACCCACCCAAAACACAAATAAATTACCCACCCACTCCAAATAAAAACCCCTCGCTTACCTTTCTTGGGACCCGGCACCCCGATTGCTGTCCACAGCCGCCGCCGCCGCCGGAGCTGCCTGCACCCCTGTGGCGTCCTCCTTGGGCCGGTACCTTTTTAGCCCGGCTCCGGCCATGGCGAGGGGCGACGGGCAGCCGCGGCTGCCGCGCCTCCCTGGGCCGTCCCCATGCCGCACCGCCGCCGCCTACAGCTTCCTCCTCCGCAGCGCGCGGCAGCCGAGCTCAAAAGGGACCGACCCAAGAAGGAGTCCACAGGGATTCAGGCAGCGGCAGCTCCGGCGGCGGCGGGCGGCGGCTGTGGACGGCGGGTGCAGGCACCCGGCCCACAGGCGCCCGGCGGAGGCGGCGGCAGCGGTGTACCCCGCCGGGCGTCCCCAGGGCATGGGGCTTGTCAGCAGCGGACGGCCGAGGCAGCCCTCAACGTGCCGCGGGGAGGCGCCCCCCTCAGAGGGCTGCTGCCGCCGCCGCTGCCCTGAAAGTTCTAAATGTTTTGAAAATCGGAGCGAAAATGGCTCTAATTGACTGCGCATGCGCAGAAACTCAATCTGACGCATGTGCAATGCGTCAGATTGAGTTTCTGCGCATGCGCAGTCAATTAGAGCCATTTTCGCTCCGATTTTAATTTTTTTTTTTCTTTCGGTCAGGCGTCCGGAACCGGATGCCCCAAAAGTGGACTTCCCCTCACGGAGAACCCTCCGGGATTGGTCTTACCGGTTCCAGAGATCCGTCTGGAACCGGTGACATCCCATCACTGCTTCCAGCTCCTGCCAACCTAGCATGAGATTATTACGGTTTATTTATGCCAAGATGCTGTATCAGATTCTCCAGTCGTCCCCTTGGCACAGCTTGGATGTCTTGTGTGTTTCCAGGCCACGACGGGGGCATGATCGTCTTCAAGCTGGAACGTGAGCGCCCTGCCTATGCCGTGCACGGCAACACGCTCTACTACGTGAAGGATCGCTTCCTGCGCCAGTTGGATTTCAACAGCTCCAAGGACGTGGCGGTGATGCAGCTGAGAAGGTGAGGATGAGAGATTTACTGAGTTACGGTCCACCAGGTCACCCTCGACCTCTTTAAGTTCTGGAAGGACTTTGTAAGGTTGGAAAGAATCAAAACCCGAAGGCAGGATGATCATGAACATCCTTCCAGGAGGGTCTGGCTGTGGGACTCCACCTTCCCGACTTCACTTGGGTCGAAGTCCCTGCATGCAAAACCCACAGGCTCAAGCAGAGGCTGCTAATTTGTGGCCCCAACGCTCTTATCAAGTGCTTCATGGCCTTGGTGAATCCACACCGAGTGGGTTTACTGTGTGTATGCGCAGGAAACCCATTTTTCTCCTTTGTGTGGTCTGTGAATTCGCACTCTGGGTTCTGCACCAGCACGGGAGCCATTTCGGAGCTTTAAAGCTAATTGGCTTAAAATTAGAATTAGGGACCACCATCTCCACCCACCTTCAGCGCCATTTCGCGCTCATTCCCTCCGTTCTCTTTTTCCCGCTGCTATAGCAGGAGCCTTTTGAGAGTGCTAACCACATTTTTCTTGGCCTTCTTTTGATAGCCATTTTCACCCATTTTTCTTAGGCCGGGGTGTGTGTGTTTGAAATTATTTCATCTCGTAATTCGTTCGAGCGACCCGATTCCACAGGATCGCCGAACAATTTTTTCCCCTCCGTCTGAGAAGGGTTTTCCCTTCTCGGCCATTCCTTTGTTCCATCGCCATTCCATGGCTGCCTCAGTGCCCTTTAAGAGGTGCCCGTAACAACAAGTTCCCGAGCACCGAGGGCCACCATAAGTGCCTCATTTGCCTGGGCAAGAGTCATCCGGTGTACTCGTGCTCTGTCTGCTACAGCTTTACAAAGTTAGCGCTAAGGAACCAACTCAACCGACTTGACATTCACCTCATGGCGTTGGCCCTATCACCACACCCTGAGACTTCCCAGGAGATGCAAGCCGAGGAACCCGCCATGTCTCACCAGAAATCCACCACTGCCAAACTTTTTCGAAAGAAGAAAAAAGCCCAGAAAGGGGAGAAGAAGAAATCTAAAACTCACCACTCTCTCCCACCGACTCTGAGGCCGGTACAGTCTCCTCTGCCATCACCCATGGCATCTGCAGTTTTCATCAGGGCTACTTCATCTGAAGCCCCGTCTTCCTTGCCAGCCCCCACGATTTCGCCACAGAAGTCCAAGTCAGTGCCACCTCAGGAATCTTCTCCTACCCCTCCGCCTCGTGGAGCTTCCCTCAAACCACCTTGAGGAAGCCCACACTGACAAGGGATCTGCCTCGAGGTGAGCCGAGCAGCCCACTCCACAGCCACTGTTTCATGTCGGCCTCCTCACACCACTGTTTGAGAACATGGCCAAGCAGATTGGAGGTCATCTTATGGGTCTCGCCCCAGTCCAACCTACAGAACAGCCTTTGAGGAAGCGTATGTCCAGCATTCCTCCTGAACCGCCTACCAAGCAATCCCGACAGGACAGGGCGCCAGCCACCGTCTCCCGCAGGCCTCCGTCACAGTCACCTGGGTCTTCCTCAAGCACCGCATCGAGGACAGCCAGGCAGTACTGGACTGACTCGGATGCTGAGGCCTACGTCCCATCCACCCCACCGTCTTGGAGGTGTCGGATCATTCTTCGTATTCCTCTGATGGTGAGGAAGAGACGTTTGTCCAGGCTGAAAAACCTCCCAAAGACCAAATTGGGGGGAAAACAAGAAAAACAGCCGGAGGATCAACGGACCTTTATGGCTTTACTTACCAGACTGGGGTCTAAACATCAAGGCAGAATGCCCACCTCTCCCCTTCACCGTCGAGGTTTGTGGCGTCGCGGACGAACGTCAAATGAGACCCGTCCATTTGGGACTTCTTCCAACGTTCTCCCACTCGGTGAAAACCGCTTGGAAGAAGCCAGTGTTGGCCCACACCGTTTCGTCGTGGGTCGATGGACTTTACAAGATCTTAGGTGACGAGGCGGAGTTCCTCCAGATCCACCCCATGCCTAATTCACGGATTGTTAAGGTCTCCCAAGGTAAAACCACGTCTAGTGGGTTCCCCATCCCAGCATCTAGAAAGGAAAAGAAGTTGGATTCCCTGTGGAGAAAAATTTACCCCAACGCATCCGTGTCTCTTTTGGCTGCGAATTACCTGCCACCATTGGGTCCTACATGTACAAACTTTGGTCTAAGTTGCAGGACTTTTCTTCTAAACTTCCTGCCGACTTACATTTAGAGTTTGAGACACTCTGCAAGGACACGATGGGTCTGGAATTGGCCAGATCGCAGCCTTGCTGTGTTATCTGGGATCAGTTTGATCCAGTTGTCCCTGAGGAAGTGGACAAGCTCCTTGGATCTGTTTGCGCCACTGCCTGTGCGTTAGATCCATGTCCCGCCTGGTAGGTCAAGGTGTCCAAGGCGGTGACAAGCAGTTGGGTCGGAGCAATAGTCAAAGCATCTTTGCGGGAGGGGGTGTTTCCTGCACCATTAAAACATGCTTTGGTGCTCCCCCTCCTTAAGAAGCCAGGGCTCAACCCAACAATAATGGCCAACTGTCGGCCGGTATCCAACTTCCCTTTTTTAGGGAAGGTTGTGGAGAAGGCAGTGGTGCGGCAGTTACAGAGAGCTCTGGACGAAGCGGATTATCTGGACCCCTTTCAGTCAGGATTCAGGCCTGGATATGGTACTGAGACTGCATTGGTCGCGCTGTTGGATGATCTCTAGTGGGAGTGGGATGGAGGTCATTCCTCTGTCATTGCTCTTCTTGACCTCTCAGCAGCCTTCAGTACTGTCGACCACCGTATCCTTCTGGAATGGCTCCAAGGATTGGGGATCCAGAGCAATGTGTGGTCCTGGTTTGTCTCATTCATGAAGGGCCAGACCCAGTCGTTGTGGTTGGAGGATGGGATGTCCAGTCCTAAGCCTCTCCAGTGTGGGGTACCTCAGTGCTCTGTGCTCTCACCTCTCATATTTAGCATCTACATGAAACCGCTAGGGAAATCATCCGCCCGTTCACGCAGGGTAAGGTATCATCTCTATCCTGATGATACTCAGCTGTGTATTTTGGCCCGTGGTGGTCCAAGCGAAATACACTAGTACCCCGAATAACGTTATGACTTGGTTCCACAAGTCCCGTCGTTATACGGTTTTTAACGTTGTGCGATACATTGAACACACAATGTTAAAAAAAAGCCCTGTTTCCCTGGAGGCTGCAGGAAGCCAGAACGTCGGGATTTGAATCCTGACATTTTGGCTTGCTGCTGCCTCCAGGGAGGTGGGGGAACTTTGGAAACAGCTTGGAGCGGGTTTTCCCACCTCCCTGGACCCGGCGGGGGGGGGGGGTCAGAGACCCCAAAATTGGTAAAAAAAAGTCCGTTTTTTTACCAATTTTGGGGTTTCTGACCCCCCCCCGCCGGGTCCAGGGAGGTGGGCAGACCTGATCCAAACTGTTTCTGGGCTTCCCCAACGTCCTGAGCCAGTGCAGCAAGCCAGAATGTCAGAGTTCGAATCCCGACATTCTGGCTTGCTGCACTGACTCAGGACGTCGGGGAAGCCCAGAAACACCTTGGAGCGGGTCCCCACACCTCCCTGGACCCAGCCGGGGGGGGGGGGTCAGACACCCCAAAATTGGTAAAAAAAACGGATGTTTTTTTTACCAATTTTGGGGGCTCTGACCCCCCCCGCCGGGTCCAGGGAGGTGTGGGGACCCGCTCCAAGCTGTTTCCAAAGTTCTCCCACCTCCCTGGAGGATGCAGCAAGGCAAAATGTCAGGATTCGAATCCCGACGTTCTCGCTTCCTGCAGCATAAAAGAGGGTGGGGGAAGTTCAAAATTAGCGCGCATCAGCTCTAGGGAGGTCGGGAGACCCGATGCGCGCCAATTTTGAACTTCCCCCACCGGAGAACCCCGTTCAGCTTTCCAGCCGCCCTGCTGCTAAGAACGACTGTATCGTATAACATAAAAAATCACGTTATTCGATACAAGATTTTTCCGAAAATCTTGTAACATTATGCGGTTTTCACGCTATACGGTACTCACGTTATACGGGGTATTACTGTAGTTGGAGTCCTTTCCAGGTGTCTGGAAGCTGTTGGGGTCTGGATGGGGGACAACGGGCTACAGCTGAATCCTGGCAAGATTGAGTGGCTGTGGGTCGGGGGTCCTGCGTTATCTCGGGAACATCCTTGGTTCTGGATGGGGCGGTTTTGCCCCAAACAGACCTGGTATGTAACTTGGGGGTCCTCCTGGACTCATGACTACTGCTCAAAGAGCAGGTGGCAGTCGTGGCCAGGAGGGCCTTTGCACAACTCCGTGTTGTGCGCCAGTTATGCCCACTCTTAGATCGGAACTCCTTGCTCATGATCACACACGCTTTGTTCACCTCCAGACTGGATTATTGTAATGCGCTCTACATGGGGCTGCCCTTGGTGACCATTCGGAGGCTGCAGCTGGTCCAGAATGCAGCTGCCCGGGTTGTGATGGGGTGTGGGCATTATGCTCACACCTCACCATTGCTGCGGGAGCTGCACTGGTTGCCAGTGCGCCTCCGGGTGCAATTCAAGGTGCTGGTTATTACCTTTAAAGCCCTATATGGTAGTGGGCCAGGATACCTAAGAGACCGCATTGCCTTAAGGACATCTGTCCATCCCACCAGAGCAGACCGGAGAGGCACTCTGGTTGTACCATCAGCTAGAGAGGCACATCTCTCTAGCACAAGGAGGAGGGCCTTCTCCGTGTCTGCTCTGGCCCTATGGAACCTCCTGCCAATTGAGCTGCGTCTCCAGACCGAGTTGCTGTCCTGGCTGGCAAAGCAGGTGTGGGGTACCAGCGATGGGGTGACCCCTGCCTGCTGGCTGATTTAGTAAGAACACTCTCTCCCTCTTTTAATCTCATTTTTAATCTGTAGAGGTTAGGGTAATTTTTGGTGGCAGTTTTAATGGGGTTTTTATTGGTTTTTAAACTGTGATTGGTTTTATTTTCTGTGAGCTGCCCAGAGTCTTTGGCGTTGGGCAGCAATAAAAATCAGAAAAATAAATAAAATAAAGGCACTCAAGTTGGTCAGTAGCAAATCAGTCCCGCGAGGCACGTCTGTGATTGAACTCCAAAAAGCATAGCATCAGCCATCCATCTCCGTAGGCATTCCTGGCTGTGGTCTGCCGCTTAGAAGATGAGGTAAAGAAACTGTTGGAGGAGATGCCGTTTAATGGTCAGGGCTTCTTCTCCTCCGAAATGGACACGGTCCTCAATGAGTTGCACTGTGACAAGACGACTGCAAATAAACTATGGTTGGGTCTCAACAGTGCCTATTGAAACAGACCTAGATATCGGCAAAATTGCCAGCCGGCAAGTACGTCCCACCAGACAAGTTTTCTTCAACGCCCATACGGAAAACAATACAATAGACAGGTTTTACAAACCACGTCCCCAAAATACTTGATTGTATCCTTGGCAATAACGCATCGAAACACACCAACAAAAAGGCCAGACAGCATGTTTGACTTCTTGCTGACCGTCGATCTGATCCACTCCACATGTACTGCTAAGAACTTTCCTTACAACCCAGCAGACCATCACCACTGACAAGTGAGTTTTGAACATCTTCAGATTTGGCAACAATATAGAATTCAAGAAACGGCCTTTATTCGGCCGCCTCAGGAACACCTCCCACCTTCTTCCCCACATCAACCTTCAAGCAAGAAAGGGGTAGGCGTTCATTCGATGTGAAAAGAGCATTGATTTTTTTACACAAGACAAGACAGCCGGATTCAGACAATCAAGCCATTTATTTATACAGTGCGGAGGGAAAGCAGAGGGAAATGCGCTTTCTCCACAAAGTTTCTTGAAATGGATCTCCAGCACAATCTGTCTGGCTTATGACATTTCTTCCATTGCACCCCCGCCGCATGTGCCGCCTCATTCAAGCAAGGACCACTGACACATCAATGGCCTTTCTGGAAGACATTCCAATGGAAGATATTTGTATGGCAGCCACTTGGTCCAGACCAATGACTTTCACCAGGCACTACATACTAAACACTTGAGCTGCCCCTGATACCAGGATGGGCAGAGTTGTCTTAATGGCTGGACTTCGTTCTTCCTCCTCTACGCCGATGACATCGCACCCATAACCTGTGACGTCTTCTTCGGATTCTGCCCACCATCCAAGTAAGTGAGTTTGCTAATCTCGCGTGTGCATTCACAGACTACATGAAGGAGAAGGACAGGTTTCACTTGCTAGTAACTGTCGTTCGAGTATGTAGTCTGTGAATTCACACGGCCCACCCGTCCTTCCCTTCTAGCTGCGCGGAGGAGATGTCTCTATCCGATGCACAGCTGAAGTATTCACTGAGAAAAAGGGTGCAAAAGGGCGCTGAAGGCGGGTGGAGATGGTGGGCGGTCCCTAATTCTAAGTTTTATCCGATTAGCTTTAAAGTTCTGAAACGACGCAGGCGCAGGACCCAGAGTGTGAATTCACAGACCACATGCTCAAAGAACCACCGTCACAGGTAAGTGAATCCTGTCCTCCTCAACCTATGGCCTGTGGGCCGGAGACAGCCCGCAGCACCATTTCATGTGCCTACTGCATCATCGTCACAGGACACAGGCATGTTTACTACAGCCGCGGTTGCCTTTTACAGTGGGGAGAACCGCCAGTCCGGCCCGCTCAGTTATCTGAGGGGGCGCGGACCGCCCCATGCCTTGAAAATGTTGGAAACCTATGTCCTAAATCATAGTATTCAGTCCTGGGGTTGAAACTCATGTCTTTTCTCTCCTCTTCCAGTGGTTCTAAGTTCCCGGTCTTCAACATGTGCTACAACCCGGCTGAAAACGCTGTCCTCCTTTGTACGGTGAGTAGAACTTCACAGAGGAGGAATGCTTTGGAAGGTCTCTACTCTTCGCACACGGCGTCTGTGCTGTCCAGGGCGGCCAACCTATCATCCTTTTCGGGGCTGTGCCTTCTCCAGAAGGCAGCTGACCCGACACACATTCTCTCTAGGGGTGGAGAGAACTGGGGGTTTGGGCACAGTCAAAGACAGGGGTACCCAAACGTTTTGGGCCACGGGCCAGTCACACAGTTCAGGGGACCGGTCACTAATGACTCGGGGACCGGATCCAGCCCCTGACACCAATTCACCCTAGCCGACAAAGCCTTCGTCAATCCTGGAAGCGGAAGTAAAACATACAGGTGCGTTTTACTTCTGCTTCCAGGAGCGACAAGGGGTTTGCAGGCTGGATGAATTGGTGTCAGGGGCCGGATCCGGCCCCTGGGGCATAGTTTGGCCACCCCCTAGTCAAAAGCCTTCCAGATCTTTCCCATGTTTAAACAAACCGTTTCATGCTGTCCCAACGGTGCTGTTTTGCTGTAATGTTTCCTTTGATGGTTTAGAGGTGATGCACCTTCTAGGAAAAATAAAGATTTGTCCTTTGGGAATACAACTCCCAGAATTCCCGGACAGCCAGAACCACACTGGAAACCATGGCTTTGGGGAAGCGATGGACCAATATATGATTCACTGATCAATGCAGGATGAGGAGAGGTTGTCACCTCTTTGTTATCCTCTTAGTTAAGGAGCTCGCCTTGTTCGGCAGATTGCAAAAAACTGGAAAAATAATGTAAATTTGGCATTGGAAATGTGGTCTAGGGAGATTTGGGAAATGGCATTGAATGACAAGCTCATGTGGAAGTTAAACTATAAAAAAGGAACTGTGAAGAAAAATAAATTATGGGATATTTGGAAACCTTTCTTAGAGTATCCTTTGAAAATTAATAAAGGTGTCAGACCAGAGCCGGAGGTGATGTAGTTTTGGGGGAAATTAAGTACCGGTACATAAAAGATGGCCGCATCCTGTCTTTGTCCTAGCTCCTGCCAACCTGGCAGTTCAGAAGCAAGAAATTGCAAGTAAATAAACAGGGACCACTTTGGTGGGAAGGTAACAGCGTTCTGTCCACTCTAGTGTCTAGTCATGCCTGCCGCATGACCACAGAAATGTCTGCAGAAGCAGACAGCGCTGGCTCTTCGACTTTGAAACAGAGATGAGCACTGAGCCCTAGAGTCGGATACAACTGGCTTTCAAGCAAGGGAAACATTTACCTTTACTACATGTCCTGAATTCAAGGACTATATAAATAGCACTAAGGTGAATAATACAGGTTGGAACTTCAAGTAGAATAATGCGTTGATAAACTACTAAAATTTTAATAAATACAAAGGATATTCAGATTTAATTGAAAACTTGAAATGCTATAAAGTTGACATGTTACTTACACGAAATTGGAGTACAGTATATGAATACTGTTGTGTTTTTGTTTGTTTGCGTGTTTATTGTTTGACTGTTATTTTCATTAAATAAAAATTAAAAAGAAAATAAACTCGCCTTGTTAGCTAGAAGGCCGGCAAGTTGGCACTTCGAGACCCGGGTACTGCATGACGATTTGAGTGCCCATCCCTGTCCCAGCTCCTGCCAACCTAGCAATTTGAAAGCAAGACATTGCAAGTAGATAAATAGGGACCACTTCATTGGGGAAAAGATCTTGGAGACTTGAAAGGAGCCTCATTCAGGTGTACCCTGAGCGGAGTTTCTCCAGCAAAAATCCTTTCAACCCAGAATAATTTCTGGCACAACATTATTACTGTTACCATTAACAGAAGTCGAGTCTCCAGAATCTTGGAGGTCCTCCTAGTGCCCCTTTATTCAGGACTGGTTAGACCACATCTCTAGTCCTGGGTCCAATGCTGGGCACTTTAAGAAAGAGGCAAATAAATTAGTGCAGGTCCAGAAAAGGGCAACCAGGAAGATCAGAGGAATGGAAACCAAATCCTAGGAGGAAAGGCTGGTTTAGCCTGGAGAAAAGGAGACAAAAAGGGGAGATGATGATGATGATAGCAGCACTCTTCAAAGATCTGAAAGAGGAAGGGCAGAATCTGCACTCCCTCGTCCCAGAGTGCAGGGCGCGTAATACGAGGCTGAAACTAAAGAAAGCCAGATCGAGGCTGAATGTTAGGTAAAATGTCTTAACTGTTAGAGCGGTACGATGACAGAGCCCCATAACCTTGGTAGGCAGTGACCACTGCAGCACTGGAGGCCTTCGCAAGGGAATTGGTCAGCTCTGCCATGAATCGGATCCCTGCCTCGAGCAGGAATGGGGTGGGCCAGATGGCCTCAAGGGCCCCCTTCCAACTCAGTGATTCTATAAAACACGGCTGAAAGTGAACGTTTGCTTAGGAATGTAATTCTGCAAACCTGCAGCAGATCTATTTTTAAAAAGTTGGGTACATTTTAGCTGTATCTTGGGCATTTAAAATTTTAAAAATCCCCCTATTTGACTGTGCCGTAATAAAGTGATTGGATGATGGTCCAGCCGCCCAAACCGTGGATTTCTGCAGCTGACCCATCGCAGCGGCCTTCAGTCTGAGAACCCCAGCATTGATTTTTCCTCCCGATCCTTAAACTCGCTGCCCGGTATCAAAAGAAACTTTTCCTTGGGTCTTTTTTTTAAATCGTGAGTTTATAAACGCCTGGCCTTCTCTTTCCAGAGAGCCAGCAACCTGGAGAACAGCACTTACGACCTGTACACCATCCCCAAGGAAGCCGATTCGCAGAACCCGGACGGTAGGCGTTGGGCCACTGGTGGTGGGGTGTGTACGTGCAAATGGGGTTTTCTCCCCCTCCCTCCCCCCCGGTTGGCTCCGCTGCGTGGCAAACGGGCTCCCGTCCCTGCCGTGCCCGCAGGGCTCCTGGCAGGCCTGGCTTGAAAAATTCGTGCCAGCCCCGGCATTTGATGTTCCCAAAATATATATTTTATGCCTCCATTATTAGAAGCCATCCATCCTGGCTCTTCCGGCCCGCAGGAGCCCGGGTTGGCTTGTCGGCCGTGATGGATGGCCTCGTTTCTCTTTTCCCTCCCCAGCCGGCCTGGATGCGTTCAAGGCGCCTGTAAAAGTGCCCACCATTGCCTCCCTCTGGGCAGATTCCAGATCAAGCGTGTCATGCCTGCAAATCAAACTGGGTGGCTGGAGTTTCCCTCCCGGCCTTGTGTCAAATTCCACTTGGGAATTCAGATGCCACCTGGGTCCCCCCTGCCTCTGACGTCACAACACCGAAAGTGCCTGCCATGGGTTTTGAGCGCTATCCCAGCCTGCCGGGTGGCCCTCTCCTTCACAAGCTTATTTAGGGGCTTCCATGACTGCATTTCCATGCACTCTGACGTCTAGTCGTTCCACAGAAACGTCTGCAGATGCAGACGGCTCTGGCTCTTTGGCTATAAACAGAGATGAGCACTGAACCCTAGAGTCGGATATGACTGGCTTTCGAACAAGGGCAGCCTTTACCCTTTACTATGACTGCAGTGGCTTAGTAGGTAAAATGCTGGACTTGACAACTGGAAAGTTGAAAGGGCAGCAGTTCAAAACCCAAGTGCAGTTCAAGACCCAGAGCACCAAACCCTAGAATCAGATATGACTGGCTTTTGAACACGGGGACCTTGACCTAGAACGCTGTTCTCTGTCTTCTGTTCCATTCGGGGCCCACACATGCGCAGACTTGTCCTAGCATGACGCTCTGGCGTTTCTCTGGCTCAGGGTGTTAAACTGATCAGCGATAGATCAGGCCCCCAAACTTTTTGGGCCATGCGCTGGCCACATGTTTCACCGGGCCGGTCACGTGGTTCCTCCCAAAGCATGCTTTGCCATCTGTTTTGCAACAGGAGGAGATTGATTTTAGGCTGCCACTTTCTCTGTTTAAACCAGGGGTTCTGAAACTACGGCCCATGAACTGGATCCGCCCCTGACGCCAATTCATCCGGCCCATGCTGCCCTCATTGCTTGTGGAAGTAAAACACCGCCACGTGGGCACGTTTTATTTCCACTTCTGGGAGTGACGAGGGCGGCGCGGGCCAGATGAATTAGCGTCAGGGCGGATCTGGTCCGTGGGGCTGTCGTTTCGGAACCCCTGCTATCCAGAGAGCCATGGGCTGGGGGATAGGGCTCAATCCTGGATTTACTTAACAGGAGAGGGGCTTGGAAGTCTCGGAGGGGCCGCTGGCCACCCGTGGGCTCACGCTTCCTCCTGCCTTAGTACCTCTGGCCAAGCCACCGGGTCTCAAATGGCCCACCCAAAAGGGTGTGGCTGTTTCCCAGGAGCCGTCTCTGAAAAGTGGGGTTCCGTGGGCCGAAGCAAAGCAACATCTGTTGAGCCCCCATTCCTGGAAGAGACTCGGGGTGTGGGGTTGGGTGGGAGATGAGCCCCAGGGCTGGCTTAGCTTGGCGTCCGAGGCCTTCCTCACTAGCCTGACAGAGTGGCCTGTCATCGCTAATCCCTTCTCCCTCCTGTGCTAGCCAGTGGTAGGGCCAGCTTCCCCTGGCGAGTCCCTTGGCTCCTGTTGCCAGCCACATGGCGCATCCGAGCGAGAGAAGGCCTGGCTCTCACCCGCTGCTCAGGGGGCCGGTGGAACCGAGCAGCTGATTTCACAGGCGCCGCCTGAGCCCGTGGGGTGTCTGCTTCAACTGCCTGCTGCCTGTTCTTTCCCCCTCCAGCTCCTGAAGGGAAGCGCTCATCCGGGCTGACAGCCGTGTGGGTGGCTCGGAACCGCTTTGCCGTGCTGGATCGGATGCATTCGGTGAGGACGGCCCGGGCCCCGAAAGAGGCGCTTCCTTTTCTTTAGAATCGTAGCCGTGCTGGTCCTGTGTTTCAGGCATCTCAGAAAAACCAAAACGCTGCACGCATCTATCTATCTATATCTATATCTATATCTATATCTATATCTATATATCTATATCTATATCTATATCTATCTATCTATCTATCTATCTATCTATCTATCTATCTATCTGTATACACACACACACACACACACACACACACACACACACACACACACATGAGCTTTTATGGATCAAGTCCACTTCATCACACCACAGGAGTGAAACGTCAAGGCATGGGCTTATATAGACCAGATACAGAGGCATAGAGTGATTAATCAGAATGATAGATACAGCTTCCTACAGCTGGCAGTAGCAGATGAGATCTGGTTGTTATTCGGATTACCATGTGAACATTCTCGGGCTCTTCTTTGGGATTGGAACATAAGCTGGCCTTTCCTGTGGCTTCTGCTGCACTTTCAAAGCATGCGCTGGTGTATTTAACAGCCTCACCTTTTAGGTGAGCGCCATGGAAGGGTGCCCTGGTACCTTGCGGGTTGGTAAACCGTCCAGCTCTGCAGTCCTCCAAGAGGAAATTGACCCACTGCCTGTCAAATCATCTTTGGATTGGGATTCCTGCCTTGAGCAGATGGGGTTGGACAGGATGGACTAAAACAGGGGTGCCCAAACTTTTCAGGCCATGGTCACGTTCAGGAGGCTGGTCGCTACGGCCAGTGGTGCAGATCCGATGCCTGGCACCAATTCATCCGGCCCATGAAGCCCTTGCCCTTGGAAGTGGAAGTAAAACGTGCCCATCAGGGGCCGGATCCACCCCACGGGCCGTTGTTTGGGCACCCCTGGCCTAAAAGTCTCTTTCTGTCCCAGGATTTATTCCTTGTTTATGGGCCTCTCGGGCATGGCTAGGAATTGAATTACCATATATACTCAAGTATAAGCTGAGGTTTTTAGCCCCTAAAATGTGCCCCAAAAGGGGGGCACAGCTTATACTCGGGTCAATGACCATGAGGGTCCCAAGACTGTGCCACATTGAGAATTTAATTAATTTTACCGTATTTTCATGTATTTTGATTATTGAAACTCACTGGCAGTGGCTACAATTCCCACCCACGGCTTATACGTGGGTCAATATATTTTCCTGGGTTTTCAGGTCAAAATTGGGTCCCTCAGCTTATATTTGGGTGGGCTTATACTTGAGTATATATGGTAGGTCCCCTAATGCAATAAAGAGCCTATTGGTTCTTGTGTCCGGGGTTTGGTTTGGTTTCTGCTGTACAAGCTTTGCTGTATAAGCTCTGCAGTCTGATTTTCTGACCTCTTTCTTTGTCTCCTCAATCCTTTTGACTCTCCCCACCCACCCACCCCCGGCGCCTTCTTCCGGCCCGCTTGAAACGGGCAGATTCTCATCAAGAACCTCAAGAACGAAATCACCAGGAAGGTCCAGGTCCCCAACTGTGACGAGATCTTCTACGCCGGCACCGGAAACCTGCTCCTGCGTGACAGTGACTCCATTACCCTCTTCGACGTCCAGCAGAAGCGGTAAGAAGCTCGGCCAGCGCGCAATGAGGGCGGGCCGGGAGAGGCGTGAATCCTCTCGTGTGCTTGGTAAAAGGGCCCTTTTCCTGACATGCGTTTGGTTTCTAGCCTTGCTCAGGACACTAGCATTGGAATTAATTTTGGCATGTCAAAGGCCATTTCACCGGTCTGGACTGGTGATCTTGCTATGGTAAGAGAGGAGACCCTTCTGGCAGGGACTCAACGCCGAGTCTCAGGTGGTGGTTAAGCCAACTACCTTGAGGACTTGCGGCTTTGGGTGGCAAAGTCCACAGGGAAAGGCGAGGGTCCCCCAGTGGATTGAATCCCTTTTGATGGAGGGCAGAAGCTTCATCCATGCTGGCCTGGAGCTGATAAGGAAGACTTTGCATGTCAAAAGGGCTCAGAACCAGAAAGTGACTCGTGAACCTTGGCACTCCAGGTGTTTTTGGACTTCCTTACCCAGAATACACTTGTAAATCCCTTCGTGTGGATCCACCGGGACTTGGGCTTCTGGGAACTGAAGTCCAAGAACCCTTGGAGTGCCAAGCATTCAGCCCATTCGTGTGGATCCACAGGGACTTGGGCTTCTGGGAACTGAAGTCCAAGAACCCCTGGAGGGCCAAGCATTCAACCCATTCGTGTGGATCCACAGGGACTTGGGCTTCTGGGAACTGAAGTCCAAAACCCCTGGAGGGCAAAGGTTGTCCATCACGGCGCTTGCCTGACGCCCCGGCCGTCTCCTGCTTCCCGATGACGACTCCTTCCGGGGTCAAATGGGAGGCCGGGAGCTCGCCACCTGCCCCATCGAGCAAGGCCACGCTCAGCTAGAGCGACTTTCCATTGAACTGGCGGTGGTTTCTTGCAGGACGCTGACCTCAGTCAAGATCTCCAAGGTGAAATACGTCATCTGGTCGGCTGACATGTCCCATGTGGCACTGCTGGCAAAACATGGTAAGAAGGGGTGGCCTCATAGGCACTGGTGGCCACGTGAGACACGTGGGGGTTCCTGTCCGGCAGCTTTCCCAAAAGGAGGCAGTGGTGGTGGTATTGTTGGCAAGGACCGGTCTGTTCTTCTCTCCACACTCCATTTTAAATGACCATTCCACCCAGTGACTCCGGTGGCTCAAGTAGTTAAGACGCCGAACCAGACGACTGGAAGGTCGGCAGGTCAGCAGTTCGAAACCCAAGTGCTCCATGACAAAGTGAGCCCCTGTCATCTGCCCCAGCTCCTGCCAGCCGAGCCGTTCGAAAGCAAGAATTCACAAGTAGATAAACAGAGACCATTTCAGTGGGAAGGTAAACA